>JAQJVL010004786.1:0-41259 GCA_035578905.1 Stictocephala bisonia
TATTTATTAATAGGAGCCTTTTCAAGGAAAAATCACTTAAAGGGAGGTGTAGCTGGACCCTTGATAAATAATGAACTAAGTGCTAAAAAAAATGTAAAAATGTTACATTTTTAATAGTCTTACTGGGTACTATTAGTATACAAAAAAACTCATCAAAATCCAAGAGGTCAAGGTTCAAAAAATGTTTATTGGTTAATTTCATATGGAATGACCTGAAAGAAAAATATTTATTCCCTGTAAAAGGCAGTTAAAGTTGTTATTAGTTTTCAATTGATTCATTTTAACGTTAAGTTTGCCCTTAAAACACCTGACAGTAATTTTTTTTGCAGGATGTGTTCAATGCACTGTTTTCTACACGATTGACGTTTAAGGATATTGTTATAGGAAAAATGAGAATTTTGGATATAAATTATAGATAAAATATGTTTTATTTGTTTATGGTATAAATAAAATTATTTCTCGTGGGTAAAAATTGCACATTAAAATGGATTTTTCAAATAAATTCAATATTATATTGATTTTCTATAAGATTTTATGGAACTTAATATAAAGCAAATAGTTTAATATTTGTTTTTTATAGTTCTATAATTTTTTTTATTTATGACTTTGTACCCTGTTGGCACTCGCCCTTGTTTTCAAGGATTAATCGTTAAAGGATATTTTAGTAGTTTTATATCTCGTAAAACTTATGGGATTTAATGAAAAAAGCATTGCTTAAAATTAATTAATACATTATTAAAAAAGCATCACTTCAAATGCTTTATTGCATTTGATTTAGGAATAAAAGGATTAATATTTAAAGTTTTTAACATTCATAGTGAAAATAGTCTAAATCTTTAAATTTTTTGCAATATGGTAAATTTTTTATCCGTAGACCTCATACCATTTTTTTAAAATTGTTTATGTACCCTTTTAAAAATAATAGTAGTAATAGTATTTTTTTCAGTACTTTACCATAACAAATTGGGTGTTACAGCTATTTTAATATTATGCATCTCATGGAACCAAACATTACATCATTTGTAGCAGTTTTAGTGGAGCATTTCCATTGAAATATTTTACAGTTTTATTTGACATTCTTTGATAAAAAGATAATATTTAAATGAAATCCCAATTTTTTATTTATTTATTTTTTTTTTCTTGTAAACAGGGGAAATGTCTTTGCACATTGAGTGTGGGATTTGGCCTTAAGAGGAATATATTTCATCATGCCAATAGAACCCCATCATCTCTACAAATGAAAATGTGTTTTGGAACATTGTTTTGCATACTCGCGCAATAATACCACGTTTTTTAATGTAATATTTACAAGAATTTTAAATAATTAAAAAAATAAATAAAGAATATCTCCTCCTGCTTTTTGTGTCATCTTTTCTACCCCCTGGTTTTAGCCTGCCAGTTAAGGGGATTTGCTACTGAAAAGGGTCGATTTTTTTAAAATGGCAGTAAATTACTTGGAGTATTTTTTTATAAAGAGGAACATGCTATCAAAAAATACAAAAATATAAAAAATAGAATGTTTAAATTTTAACCCTGTGAAAAAATTAAAAAACGTGGTTTTTTGGTGATTTTATAGTGCCATTTTTGAAGTGATATAACTCCAAAAGTAAGTATTGGATTTTAATGATTTATTTTAAAGGTACAGTAGAAGTCCGATAATCCGGCACGTTCGGGACCGGCTCGGTGCCGGACTAGCGAATATTCCGGTCTATCGGGCGGTGCCCCTTCCTTTTAGTGTAGGCTTTGCCGTAAAACAAATGTATGTAAATTATTTACATACATGCATACATAAATCGCAATTATAAGAACAATTAGGTTAATAATTAAACTACAAATAGGGGAACCCGGGGCAAAACGGAACGTTTAAGATTTGGAGATGTTTAAGGTAATAAGTAACACACAGACGGGTTTGAAAATCTCAATTTATATTGTTGATTAAATATATTCCACAGAATACAATAGAAAACTGGACTAAATTTATTACAAAGAATGTTATTTAAGATGTAATGACTTTCAACAATTGGTCCATGTTGCCCCGGTGTCGGGGCAAAACCGAACCCTCTATTAATTAATTACAAAATATATGATTATAGCTAAAGGAATGTATCTCTTGATTTTCACCCTAAAATACGCATAGGCTATAACTAAGGCATTTATCATATGATAAAATGAAACTAACTTAGATCTATATTTCGTCAATACAATTTTAAATAAAGTGAAAGACAAAGTTAACGACAGAATTCACAAATGAGCGTTGCGTCTTCGTCCTCACTTTCAATTCCAGCACAAGAATTGTGTGCCCATTTGAGACATTTTTGGCAAATTATCCATCCTTCAACTGAATCATGGTACAGTTCTTCACAGAACAAACATTTGGTGTTGTCTTCATCACTTGAGTCTCCAGAATCTTCACCCTTTTGATCTTTTCTGTCTGTTTTCTTTTTCTTGTTTAAGTTTTTTTTATTCTTCAAAGAGATTTTACTTTTTTTGTCATTGTTAAACTTCAATTTTCTCTTAAGTCTTTCTTACTTTTCTGCTTTCTTTTTGTTAACTTTGTCAATGCTTTGCTGAAGTTCATGCTTGTAAGGTGATTCTGTTAAGATTGTCGCTCTTCCCTTCTTGCGATTAGTTTTTCTTTTGTTCACCTGTAGGCCCACTTTTGGTACAGCACAAACATCTTTCGGCGAGGCCGTTGGGAATTTTGTTAGGCCTACTTGCGGAGTACACGTATTTTCTTTTAAAAGCCTTGTGGAATTTTCCAAAAATGATGGCTTAATAATAATATCGGTATTCCATGCGGAACAAGATGGTCGGTTCCAGCTATTGTCCAGTGTATTCTTGTTGGCTTTCAGCTGCTATCCCACTTGTAGGCGTCACTGGAGTAGATGATGGTGCAGATTGTACCGGGTTGTGCTCTTGTTGAGTTGTGTCAATAGCCATAGGCCTATCAGTTGTCGCTGAAGGCAAAAAATCTTCCTCTTTAAAAAACCCTGGATTGACAGGCCAGATTCCAGTGCTTTCAAATCCCTGTAGTGCTGTTCTCATATTGGCTGCATTAATATATGCAGATCCAAACAATGATGCTACTTGCCAAAGTGTGATGACCTTTCCTGGATTCGTTCTTAGCCATTTTCGTGTTTCTTCTTCATAGTATTGTATTGTATTGTATTGTGATTTGGGGTGAAATTTTAAGCAACTGGACCTATCAAGATCTATTTTGCCCCCCATGCTCTGCCCGAGACTGCTCGGTCACAATTCATCAATTCCCAGATCCTCTAGGAATCGGAGGATCTGGATGATCTCTAGATGTGGTATTTCTTCCAGTCTAATCTGGTACCGACCCAGATGCCTGGCTCTCTTTGTCGCTATAGCATCACACTCTTCCAGTAAATGAAGAGGGTCTTCCTCTCCCATTCCACAGAATCTACATGATGCATCTTCTACCAGACCCAGATTCCTAGCATGCCTCCTCAGTAGGCAATGCCCAGTAAGGAAGCCTGTTACCCTCTTCAGTCTGGTTTTGCTTAGGCCTATGCATACTTTGAATCTGTTGAAGTTCCTGCCTCCCAACAGCTTCTTAGCTTGTCTCAGCCCTGCTGTGGCCCTCCAGAGTCTGTCTCTTTTGGCCACCATTGTCCTTTTAATTTCTTCCTTGAAGAAGGCATCTCCAAGGCCACAAAAAGGCTCTGGTCCCACAAGCGGGGTCGATGCCCCCTTCCTTGCAAGCTCATCTGCCTTCTCATTCCCTTCAACACCAATGTGTCCCGGCACCCATTGAAGTGTCACCTTGTTGCTTCTCCCTAGCAAGTTAAGTCTCTGCCGGCACTCCCAAACCATCCCCGACCTGATAATAGGAGAACTCAGTGCTTGGATGGCTGCCTGACTGTCCGACATTATAGCAATCATCTTGCCCCTATATTCCCTTTCCAGATTGATTCTAATGCATGTATCAATGGCGTGAATTTCCGCCTGAAATACACTAGGGAACTCCCCCATCGCCTCCGAGAGTTTGGTACCTGGCCCAAACACACCGGAACCGGTCCCCTCCTCAGTCTTAGAACCATCTGTAAACCACATAATGTGGCTGCTGGACATTGTGCGGATGCTTTCTCCACTCCAGTCCCTTTTTGTGCTCAGTTCCCTTTGAAACGATCGTTCAAAATCAAACTTCCTGACTATAGAGTCCCTCGGAAAATCCCAGAAATCCCGAGGAGTTCCGAAGTTCATATTTTGCCTGGTAATGATCCTGTTTATTCTCACCTCAGACACCCTCGCCACCTCCTCAACGTGAAGATGCAAGGGCGCGAGGTGGAGAATCATTTCCATAGCTGCTGTGGGACAAGACCTCATCCCTCCCGTAATGCAAATGCATGCGAGCCTCTGTACACTGCCGAGTGCTTTTTTAACGGTGTCCAAACCCGTTCTCCCCGACCATACAATAGCACCATAAGTGATGGAGGGTCTCACTATCATCGTGTACATCCAGTGCAGTATCCTTGGTTGACAGCCCCAAGAATTTCCCGCAATCCTTCTGCACACCATCAGTGCTTGCTTTGCTTTACTCATGGTCTCCTCTATATGTCTCCTCCACAGAAGTTTTTTATCTAGTGTGATTCCTAAATATTTCACTTCTGCCTTCCACTCAATCTCTACTCCATCAAATCTGATCGCTCTCAGACGTGGTAGATTCCTTTTCCTGGTGAATGGTACCAGATTAGTCTTGGCAGGATTAACCCTAAGCCCTACTCCCTGGCACCATCTCTGCACAGCCTCTAGACCTCTCTGGATCAAATCACAGAGAATTTCTTCAAATTTTCCTCGGGCCATTATGACGATGTCGTCTGCATAGCCGAAGCATATGAGACCATTCCCAGTGATTATCCTGAGAAGCTCGTCTATGACCAGGCTCCACAACAAGGGAGACAGTACTCCGCCCTGTGGACATCCTCTTGTTGTATTCACCTGAATTATGCTCTTCCCGACCACAGTCTCAGCCCTTCTTGAGGCCAGGAGGTTCATCAACCATCTAGAAGTTGCCCTTCCAACTCCCCTATGCTCCAGGGCTCTCCTTATTGCTTCATGTGAGGTGTTATCAAAAGCCCCTTCAATATCTATGAAGGCACATGCTGCAATTTCTCTCTCTCCTAAAGATTTCTGAATTAGATCTGTCAGCTCAACCAGAGCGGTCTCCGTGGACCTGCCCGCTCTGTACGCATGCTGACGGGGATGCAAAGGCACCCTCTCCAGAACCTTCATCCTTAAGTGATTGTCCACCATCTTCTCCACCGTTTTCAAAGTAAACGAGAGGAGACTAATCGGCCTAAAAGATTTAGGCAAAGTCGCATCCCTTCTCCCACTTTTTGGGATGAATGAGACTCTTGCTCTCTGCCATGTTCTTGGTATCCAGCCCAAGGCAATGCTGCATCTAGCAATCTCTAACAGGTGAGGCATCAATCTCTCCTTGCCTTTCTGGAGCAAAGCTGGGAAAACCCCGTCAACTCCCGGGGCCCTATACGGTTGGAACGAGTCAATTGCCCAGCTCAGCCGTTGAGGAGTAACTATCTCCCTTGCCTCCTCCCAATCTTCCCTATTAGCACTTGCGCAGATCGGAGTACAATCCTCCAATTCAACTTGCCTGCTCCCTGGGAAGTGTGTTTCCAGAAGTAGAAGAGCCCTCTGCTCCTCACCTTCTGTGTAACTTCCATCTTGCTTCCTAAGAGCCATAGGCCCCTGGAATTTGCTTCTAGCCATAGCTTTATGGAGCCGTGACGCAGCAGGGATCGTCTCTATGTTTTCACAGAATTCCCTGAAGCTCCGTCTTTTTGCTCTCCTGATCTCTTGACTGTAGGTACTTCGTGCATCGGAGTATCTCTGCCAGTCCGCCTGGCTGTGCTTGGCCTTGCTGTAAAGCCTACGCACCAATGCCCGCAAACCTGACAGATGAGAACTCCACCACACAACCTCCCTGTTGCTTCTTTGCTCTTTGACAGGGCAGCTGGATTCATAAGCCTCCATAATTGCCTCCGTCAAATCTTCAACTTTGTTTTCTAACCCATAATGACTTGAGAGACCCCTAGTCATTCTGGCAAGGTTACTTTCCAGATTGGTCTCATAAATCTCCCAATCTGTGTCTCTAGGATTCCTCCTGAAGGAGGGTGTAATGTTAACCCCTTTCACTTCAAAGGTAATGATCTGGTGATCTGACAGGGAAGGTTCGTTGGATACTCTCCAATTAACTATCCTATCAGCCATACTTTGGCTCCCAATCGTGAGATCCAAAACCTCTTGCCTAACCCTTGTAACAAACGTGGGTACATTCCCCAGGTTAAAAATACTCAGGTTAGATTCTAAAATAAATTCTAGCAGTTGCTCACCTCTCACATTGTCTCCAGTGCTTCCCCAGACGACGTTGTGGGCGTTGGCGTCGCATCCCAGGAGTAAGGGAGTACCACGCCTCCTGCAGTACTCCACCAGCCGTCTCACCTCGGAAGGAGGAATTTCTCCCTCACCGGGAAAGTAGCCCGATGCTACCACCACTTCTCGGTCTGCCCCACCAGTGTTAAGATATGTCCTGATGGGGACCAGATCCCGTGACAAAAATTCTGAAATGCACACAAAACGAATGTCATTTCTGATAACAATACAGGCCCTGGGAGTTCCCCCCCTGGTGTCATATATTACCTTGTTGCTCTTGCTGGATAGGCCCATGACTTGTCCCCTGTAGACCCAGGGTTCCTGGACAAGCGCAATCCCCAGATTCACCCTGGCAAACACCCCGGTCAAAGCAGCCGAAGCTCCTCGAGCGTGATGCGCATTCACCTGGGCGAACCTGACCCGCGCTTCTCCCCTGTTGGAGGATGTCATTATTGCTGTTGGGTTTGGGGCAGGACAATCTCCCCCGCACCTTCCAACAACTTCTCCTCTTCTTCTTCCCTTATTTCCTGGTGAAGGCTGAGGCTGGAAATGTCCGGCGCATCCGTCTCACCAATTTCTGAGGGAGTATCCTGCTCCATCTCAACTGGCGCTGGAGCTGGAGCTGTTTGACTGGCAGGAGTCGAAGCCTCCTCTGGAGCTGTTAGACTGGCAGGAGTCAAAGCCTCCTCTCCATCATTGCCCCCTTCTGTCTTTCTCTTCAATCCATGTACCGGGAGTTTCCCGAATCGGAAGAAAATCAGACTTCCTGCTTCCAGGATCTTTTCACGCGACGCCTCGTCTATCGAGATAGTCGCCAGCTTCCCTGTGGCTTCATCCTTGCTGTTAATGACTTTCAACAATTGGTCCATGTTGCCCCGGTGTCGGGGCAAAACCGAACCCTCTATTAATTAATTACAAAATATATGATTATAGCTAAAGGAATGTATCTCTTGATTTTCACCCTAAAATACGCATAGGCTATAACTAAGGCATTTATCATATGATAAAATGAAACTAACTTAGATCTATATTTCGTCAATACAATTTTAAATAAAGTGAAAGACAAAGTTAACGACAGAATTCACAAATGAGCGTTGCGTCTTCGTCCTCACTTTCAATTCCAGCACAAGAATTGTGTGCCCATTTGAGACATTTTTGGCAAATTATCCATCCTTCAACTGAATCATGGTACAGTTCTTCACAGAACAAACATTTGGTGTTGTCTTCATCACTTGAGTCTCCAGAATCTTCACCCTTTTGATCTTTTCTGTCTGTTTTCTTTTTCTTGTTTAAGTTTTTTTTATTCTTCAAAGAGATTTTACTTTTTTTGTCATTGTTAAACTTCAATTTTCTCTTAAGTCTTTCTTACTTTTCTGCTTTCTTTTTGTTAACTTTGTCAATGCTTTGCTGAAGTTCATGCTTGTAAGGTGATTCTGTTAAGATTGTCGCTCTTCCCTTCTTGCGATTAGTTTTTCTTTTGTTCACCTGTAGGCCCACTTTTGGTACAGCACAAACATCTTTCGGCGAGGCCGTTGGGAATTTTGTTAGGCCTACTTGCGGAGTACACGTATTTTCTTTTAAAAGCCTTGTGGAATTTTCCAAAAATGATGGCTTAATAATAATATCGGTATTCCATGCGGAACAAGATGGTCGGTTCCAGCTATTGTCCAGTGTATTCTTGTTGGCTTTCAGCTGCTATCCCACTTGTAGGCGTCACTGGAGTAGATGATGGTGCAGATTGTACCGGGTTGTGCTCTTGTTGAGTTGTGTCAATAGCCATAGGCCTATCAGTTGTCGCTGAAGGCAAAAAATCTTCCTCTTTAAAAAACCCTGGATTGACAGGCCAGATTCCAGTGCTTTCAAATCCCTGTAGTGCTGTTCTCATATTGGCTGCATTAATATATGCAGATCCAAACAATGATGCTACTTGCCAAAGTGTGATGACCTTTCCTGGATTCGTTCTTAGCCATTTTCGTGTTTCTTCTTCATAGTAACAACTTAAAGGCTTCATCAGTGCAACATCAAGCGGCTGCAATCTATGGGAGGTGTGTGGGGGCAGAGATAATAATATGACACCATTATCTCTAGCATAATCAATAAGGGTCATGTTTTTTGTAAGGGTTGAATGGCCATCAAGAATCAGTAGAACGGGATTGTCCTTCGTGGCTTTTGAAAAAGCAACAAACTTTATAAACCATTTATAAAAAAGTTCTGTAGTCATCCATCCAGTTGAATAAGCTTCAGCCCAAGATCCAGGAGGCAAACCTAATTCAAATTTCTTCTGCATCCGAACACGTGGGAAAACAAGCATTGGGGGCATGTATGCCCCAGAAGCAGAAAAACAAATTTCCGCAGTCACATTTTCTCCTCGATCAGCTGACGTCAAAGTTCCGACTTGTCGCTTTCCTCGAGTGGCGATTATTTTTGAATGTGTTTTTGGGTTTACTGATATGCCTGTTTCGTCTGAGTTGTATATTCTGTCTTCAGTTAACTTATACTTATCAACGATATCTTGTAAGAGGTCAAAAAATCGGGTCACATGGGTTTATTAAAACCCATAGCACGTGAACCAGATGTTGCTTCAGGTGTTCGCAACGATAGAGCAGGATGTCTTGATAAAAACGAATTCATCCAATCTTCACCTGCCATTTCAATTTCTTTATTGAAAGGATGATTCAAATTATTTTTCTCTGCCAGTTGAAATGCAAGATGACGGCAATCTTTCATTGTCAATCCAAACAACCTGGCTTCCATTTCTTGCAAATACTGTACAAGTTCAATCTCTTGTGCCGATGAAAAAACAGGAACATAATGGCCCAACGATTTTTTTATAACAAAATTGTTATTTTCTAATTTTTTCTGCACATAGGACCTAATTGTAGTCTTCGGTACGTTGAATTGTGCTGCAGCTTTCTTCAGCCCCATTTCTTTTTTCAAAACAGCATCTACGGCTCTTTTCAAATTTACCAAAGACCACTCCTGCCTGTTGGACCGTTTGTAATTTCTAACCATCTGAAACAAAATCAAAGCCATTTCTTCGGCCATATGCCAAAAAATAAATTATTGTATACAACAAACAGAAGAATATTGAACCGGGGCAAAATGGAACCCCGGTCCGTTTTGCCCCGAGTGCAGAGGTTATCAAAGTATACTGTGATGATACATGACATAATAACAAACTGCAATAGAATGCCATTATTTAACAGTCCAAAGAGTGATAATTTTGAAATGGCAATGCTTAACCGAACATAGTAATAACTTATAGACTTACATTCAGAAGAAATATCGTCGAAACTACAGTGATCAGGTGATAAACAAAACACACAACGTACCACGGTGAAAAATCCAACTGAAATAAGCGATTACCATTCAAACATGCGCAGTAGAGTGTAGCAGAAGGTTCCTGAGGCCTCCATCTGATTGAAACACGAACTTGCAGAAAAATAAGGTGGTTCTGTTTTGCCCCGTGGTTCGGTTTTGCCCCGGGTTCCCCTTCAGTATAAAACAAAGTTTATTTTACATATGCAACAAATACAACAGTTTATTTTACATTTCAAATTTATAATTATGTACACGTTCTGTAAAACATATTTCACTAAGATTTAAAAAAGTCACGAATGTCTTTTTGTTTTATTGACTTTTGGCGTTTAGAATAAAATTCATTTCTAATGATATGTAAATCAATAATTTCTGAAGCACTGTAGCTAGTACTAGCCTCAGCAAAAGAGATAAACTTATTCAGTGATTCTGCAGCTTCTGCCCAGCTGATTTTTTACTTTTCTTCTGTTTCGGCATCTGAGTCACTGTCTTCAAGATTTTGAGTAGGCTGAGGGTTTACTACACTGTTGATAATGTCCTCATCGGTTAGTTCTTGTTCAACAGGCTCATTCTCGTCGATTAGAAGCCACTCCCCTACCTCATCTTCAGGCAGTTTTTTCAAGGGATTGTCAGCACTTCTAACAACATCCAAAACTTTGGTCAGAGCTTCTTGATGGTTTTCTTCCTCATCAGTCTGTAGAGCTAGGTCAGATGCAGGGTTTGCAGCTGGCCAAAGTTTTCTCCAGCATTTTTGTAGTGTTGTATTTTTTACCTGGTTCCAAGATAGTGCAATAGCACAGACGGCATCTTTTACGGTAAACCTTTTTTGAAAATCAGTCACGTCACAGTCGGCATTTAACAGGCCTTGAATAAATGACCTTCTATAAAAGCATTTAAAATTTTGAATAACCCCTTGGTCCATGGGTTCAATCAAAGATGTTACGTTAGGTGGGAGCAGAGTAGCAACAATATTTCCAGAAACTGACTCATCTACTGGCGGGTGGGCTTTGCAATTGTCCAAAAGAAGGATGTCTTTAGTATCTTCTGGTAGACCAAGGCTTTTGAAGGATTCCTTGACCTGAGGCACAAAGTGGTGAAGAAACCAGTCTTTAAAGAGCGCGGCAGTCATCCATGCATTTGATTGAGGATCGTATTGGACAGGCAAGTGTGTAACATTCTTAAAAGCCCTGAGATTTTTAGATTTACTTATCACAAAAGGGGTCACTCGGTGGTTTCCAGACGCATTAGCACATAGCAAAACGGTTAATCTGTCTTTGTTTTTTTTTTTTAAACCCTTGGCTGCTTTCTCTCCTCCCCCAGCTAGTGTAGATGTTGATAAACATCGCCACAATAGCCCTGTTTCATCAGCATTATAAATCTGTTCAGGTGTTAAATCAGCCACGATTTTCTCAAACTCGTCTTTGTATTTTTCTGCAGAGTTTTGGTTTGCTGAAAGTGTTTCTCCAGTTACATCAAGTCTTCGAATTCCATCCCGAAACTTAAAGTTTCTGAGCCAACCATCAGAATAATTACATTCATTTTCACCAACTCCCAAATCTTGGCCGAATTTCTTTGCCTTCTCAATAATCATTGGCCCTGTTACCGGCTTTTCTTCAGAACGTACTGCACTAAACCATTTGAACAATACACTATCTAGCTGTTCCAGTTTTGGTTTTTTTAATGTTTGTCTAGAAGCCAATTTTTCAGTTGTTACCGATTGAGAAGCAAACTTCATTAGTTCATGTTTTTGTTTTTTGATGTCATAAATAGTTGATGAGCCAATATTAAACTCATTCATTAAAACATTTCTATTCTCACCTTTTTCTAGCCGATGATGTCTAGTTTCTGATTGAGAGTCAGTGTTACGTGTTTTCGTTTCTCTCCTTTTGAACTCGAAGGCTTAGGTTTTGAAAACATGGTCACTGTACAGTTAGTTAGAACGAAACTCAGTTTGTTTGTAAACACTTTCAAAAGTTACGTACGTCTCTACAGATGTACTGTATTACAGTAGAGAGTACTGAGACACAGTTTACTGCGATGTGAAAGGACACAAAACAACAACAACGCACACAAACAAAAATGACAGACGCTTCGTGATTAATTAACTGTGCTGCACTGCACCTGTATTTGTTGTGACGGCTGAGACTAGCCGGCCGGTTTCCGAAAAATACCGAGCGCTTCCGGATGATCCCGAACTACCCCGAACGCTTCCGAATAGCTCTCGAGCGTTTTTATTTGCTTTAAAGACACACTTTTGGAGAAAACCAAAATATTTTCAATTTTTCGGAGCGATGCTGGACTATCGGGCATTCCGGACTGTTGGATGCCAGACGAATGGACTTCTACTGTAATATAGTCTTCTTAAAATTTAGGTAGAATCAACTTGTTATGCCTTACATAACGTATTTGATCAACGTTAGAACTTTTTCTTTAAAAAATATTAAAAAAGGAAAATTTTTATTTTTTTTATCTTATACTACATGAAAGCTACAGGCATAAATCTACCTAAATATTTAACTTATTATGTAAAGAGTAAGTGGTAAAAATTTTAACAAAATATCTCAAGTAGTTCTTGAGTTATATCAATTTTTAGAGAGAAATACGCAAATTTACAAACTTAACGGGAAACAGCATTTGAACGTAAAAGTAAACTAAAATGATTAAAATAAAGCAAACACTCTTAGGAAATGAAGCAAAACTATTGTTATTCTCTAGTGTTACCAATTTGGATATAATTATCATGTATTTTACAATGGGACTATTCTAAAATCTAAACAACTAACAAAAATCAAACACAAAAGTCTGTCCGCTTACTTCAATAAATTATTAAAATTCTCTAGCTCTATACGTTATTCCCTCTTTTGCTTTCTTCTTTTCTTCTTCTAACATCTGTGCCTGTCTTAGTTTTCTTCTATATTCATTAAATTTCTTGGTTTTTCTCACCTTGGCAAGTTTTAGCCTACTATCATCAAACGCCTTCGCACGCTTTTGAGTGTGTGACCCAGGACTTAGGCCTACTGAACGTTGAATGGCTGGCAAACTTTGATTTTACCCACAATTATATTGACATACTGCCATACACACCTCCATTTCTAGCTTATATCTAGAGGCAAAGGTAGTTTTTGGACATTTTGACCAAATTACGCCATGCAGCGCCTCGTTAGCATTCTGTTTTTCCAGAGACGCATCTTTCTAATAATGCGTTACTGGCTAGTCTCTTATATAAAGGAAGGATTTTGCCAACAACTCTTTCATTCAAAGGGGTTTTTATTGCAGTTTTATGTGATTTTGGTATTTCACCTTTTGCCATGGCTCTATTGTAGAAACACCAAGAATCTTGTCCGTTAGGGCATTTCCCGTGTTTCGGATTGACATCGGTAGATGAACAGTGGGATAAAGTTGCGTAAATAGCAGTTTTCATATTTTCAACGTCTCCAAGATTGCTTTGTATTGCATTTCTATAATATTTTGTCAATGGTTGAGGCTTTCAAGCTCCCGTAAGTCTTACCTCGCAAAGGTTCTCCTGTGCCAGAGTTGTCGGATACATTTTTTCTTAGGTCTGTGCCGAGACGCTTTGAAACATGATTCAAGCATTCAACTTTTTCTATGTCATTATCTTTGTAAACTTTCAAATTATTGAGATGACTAAATGTTTTGGAGTCACCATCAGAAACTAGTGTAGTGTACCTGAAGCCATTTTGTTCCGATCGTTTCCAAATCCGAGCAGCCTTCCGGCTCCATAGCAGGTGACGACCCATCAAAATTATTTTCACAATTAGGTGTGTGCTCTTTGTACCACTCTCTAAAAGCAACAGAATCTTTTCCAAGTTTCTTCTCTTTCAGACTGCAAAACCTGCAATACTTCGACAGTATTTCAAAATCTATAACCAGTCCGATAACAACATCAATACAGCAGCCTACCCCGTTCTTCGAAGTGAACCCCCGCTTCTGCCAGCTGCCATCAAAACTAACAGAAATGTTAATGTTAACATTCAAAATTAAGAGAAAATTTATTTCAGAATAAGCTTTACGAACCTCATTTCGGGCCATTTCCATTGAATTGGTAGCAACAGCAAGATATTTATTGTGCATTTCTGTGATATGCCAATTGTAGGCCTTCGAGCTCATTGATTTCATGTTCATAACCATACTAAACATTTGCATACCTCTAAAACCTTTACTGATACTGCAAAACCCTTGAACTATTCTTCGATTTACATCAAACGACTGTCGTGTTGACGTTTCATTGGATTTGTTAGTTTTTACTGAAGCATCAAATTTTGTTTTGTAAAAACACTCGTTAAACTTTACTTCAAAAGAATTAGCATAGCCCATAGGTTTCAAATGACTAACCTGTAGGATTCCTGTACATGTTGGACAAGTGAAGCCCCCTAAAAATGTAGTAAGCTGTTTCTTATCCACTAAAATGTACTGTGGTGCATTTTCATCGATAAATATATTAGGCCTATAACTGTCAGCTTGTGCGAAGCCAGTAGGTTTTTCAGACGTATGAGGAATTGATATATTACTTGTAGAAGTACTAGGCCTAGAAATGTCCATAGACATAACCTCACTTACATCATCAATATCACTATTATCAAACTCAGTTGACACAAGTGCTAAAGGATTTACTTCGTACCGCTTACTAATGTTCCTCCGGTTTCGTAGCGCAATATTCTGTTTCCTTTTCTTTACTCTGACCATTTTGAAAAAATACAATAAAAACACTTTGCTAAAAGTAATCCAGAATCAACCACAACAATCAATCACAGCAGAACAAAAACAAACAGTTAGTAAACAAAAGCAATCAGTCAAAACAGCTGTCTCTGAAACCTTTTTTTACAATTTGACAACTTATTTTTGTCAATGATATATGAGCCGGTTAAATTCAAAGTGGTGTAAGTCACATAAACATAGTTTTGAGATATTTAAGCCTAAAGTTGGCACAGTTTAAAAAAATCACATATTGATGTATTTATTTCAATTATGTTTTAATTTGTTGTCAATGGACCACATTGAATTGTAAAACAAATTTTATTACAATAATATGTTTGTTTATATTTTTTGGAATTTATGTTTTTGTTTTTTTTTTTTACTTACACCAGTATACCAGTAAACAAGTGGATTAAAGTAATTGTAAAATATTAAAAATACCAAAATTAGTTTTATTTTCTTTGTAGATTACAGATTTTTGGAGTCATTTTATATACAATATAAAAAGTGGATCTAAGAATACTTTTTGAGTCGTCATAATCAATTTTACTCATCATCAGCACCCTCGTCATAGCCTCCTTCTTCGTCAACATCAGGTAGGGGTCCAACATCTTCAGCACCTTCAGCAGTTTCAAGGGTATTGAAGAAATCATGAGCCACAGAAGGAATATAAGGCAGAAGGTCTTGCATGTCATTCTTCTTTGCAGCAGTGACAGGACGCTTTCCTGCGTAGAGTTTATGGACCTCAATAGTGTTAAGGAGCATAGGTCGTCCTCGTCGTTTTGCTGGAGTGATGTCCAGTGCTGAAAAGGGCATTTCGTCATTTAGAGTGTACTTAAAGAATATGGTGAAATGGTCACTCTTTTGATATCTCAGCCACTGAATTTTTAACCAATTTACTGGATTTTTGGTTGTGTCTATCTTTCTCCTGGTTACACGTTTTTCTAAACTGTCTGACGAAACAAACTCTTCTCCGGTCATCTTGTTTAAATGGAAAGGATTTTTCTTCCTAGCCCGAATGACAACTCTATGCCAGTCATCTGGGCAGTAGATTGGTTGAGTTTTGCTGTAATTCTCTATGCTTGCAAAATCATGGTCGTTTGGAAGGAACGAGTGGCCACTTTGCATGAACTTGTGGTCGATAACTTGGAGTCCGTTATCATTACCCTGTAGAAACTTCATTAATAGCAGGGATATTTTGAAATTCCTGTTTTGCCCTGAGCATGCATCACAGTACATGACTACATGCTCAGCATTTGCTCCTTTTGCTTCAATGTGTTTTGTATTACAAGCAGCTATTTCTTGCAAGGCCTTTTCTAAATCAAAAGTAAAAGCGTAAAAAGTTTCTTCAGATTTTGCCTTCTCAGTATCATTAGCCATAGCCTTCCTTGCACTTTCTGCTTTTCTTAGATGTAACTCGTGACTTGTTTCTAACTCTTTCTTTTCATTTTCATCTTGAACAAGGCGGATTTTATTTTTATAAACACACACATCATGCACGTATCATTGTGAGGGGCATGAAAGTGAAGGTTGAATTCGGTGTTGAATGTTCTGCGATAAATCGGCTCCTTCACCGGTTCAACTTGTTGTTCCAAACATAAAGTGTTGTAAAGGTTGTACATCTCACGAATATTAAGGTTTTCAGCCAAATATTTGCGGTCAGGATTGTGTGACCTCGTATAGTGAGACTCATAAGCGGGGAATGACCTGATATGCTGCCTTACTAAATCCATCTTGTCATCTGGAGTTTTGTGACTGGGCACATTTTTCCCCCTTTTATCTGATCCAGGTGAAAGTCCTTGTTGTACTTTTTTAAGTGCTCGAGTAACTCTACCATCTGATACCTGGTAAGTTTCAAGAAAGTATTTCTTGTATTTTTTGGTTTTACCATCAGCCAAAATAACATGATACTGATTAGTCATTGACTTTGCTCTTCTTTCCCCATCTCTAGGATGGCGACGTTCTGGTTCGACCTGTTTCACCAAACCGCATAAAAAATGCATTTTGAGTTGAAAAACTGCCCATCTCCCAAAATTTATCAAACGCATTTCGTCGACATTCTTCAGAAATTGTTTCTAAGCACTTAAGTCTACAGTTGCAGTTACGGTTTTGAAATGTTTTAGCCAAAACAATGTTACCCTTACGAGTCTTGTAAGAGAGTCCTAAATTTCTATTCCTTTTCCTTTTGCCTTGAATACTCATATTACGTTTTCTTTTACGAGTCCTGGAAGACTCTTTCTTAAAGAGTCCTGGTTCTTTAGATCCCTCTCGACCTCTTTTCAAAACATTAAAAATTCTCACTGTTTATAACCTGTACAATATAACCCACCCGCCCACCCATACATGTACAGTGATATTGACCCACCCATACACGTAAAGTCGTATTGACCCACCCACCCACCCATACACGTAAATGGTATTGACCCACCCGCCCACCCATACACGCACTGTGGTATTGACCCACCAGCCCACCCATACACGCACTGTGGTATTGACCCACCCATACACGTAAATGGTATTGACCCACCCGCCCACCCATACACGCACTGTGGTATTGACCCACCAGCCCACCCATACACGCACTGTGGTATTGACCCACCCGCCCACCCATACACGCACTGAGCAGCTTCATTTTCAGCCAAATCCGCATTTTCTCAAGCTTCCATGTGTACTGGTACATTTTCATCTAGTTCTTGATCTGAACCTAAAAAAAACCCAATTTGTATTATAACATACACAATACTAACTGAGTTACTTTATTAACATAAATGTGCAATAGGCCTCACTTACCTTTTGTTTCTGTATTTCAATTTTTAAAGGGTAGGCCTAGGAGGAGCAGGCTTACCTTTGAAAAGTTGATATGTTACGTACTCCTGGTACATTGCAGTAAGTCACATTGGGTTATTTACACTGTATTTGTATATTTCGAAGCCACTGGCTTCTTTTTCAACGTTAGAAAAGTCCGACGTGAAAATAAAATTAATGTTACTAGGTACTGCACTAACTTTTTAAGGTAGGCCTAAGCCTAGGTAAAATTGAAATACGAGTAAGTTAGCTTTAAATGGCCTATTATTGCACTACAAATAATATTTTATTTTTGCTTCTGTGTTATGTTACTACTTCAAGCTAGGCTTTCAGACTTGCTACCAGAAAACAGTTACACCTAACCTCAAAGTTTCTCAGGCCTAGTCCCACTTCAACATTGTATTTTGCAGTAACTATTAATGTAAGAATATATTAAAAATACCTCCTTGTTCTTTAAGATACAGCACAGCTTATGTGTTAAACCGACAATAACAAACAACTTAACTAGTGCTTAAAGTTTAGGCTTGGAACTTACCACATAGATCTGATTCTGAAGGAATGTACTCATCACTAGAAGCATTATCACGAAGTACACTTGGTACAGAATCATCGTCACTTAGCTCTGAATCCATAACTAATCTTACTAAACAAAAGTACAGTCCAAATTAATAAAGTTAGAACCAGTGTTAATAACCACCTTCACTCTGTTGTTATTCACTGACCAAGTGTTTACTGGTGTAGTGGTGCAAGTCCCAGATACACCACTTCAACTTTTAAGAGGAATTCACTCGGTCACCTGAAGTCAGATTAAAATGGCCGCTCCTATAGCAACTGGCTCTAGCAGTTCTATTTATCGCCACAGGATTGCGCTAGTGAGCGCAGGGAAGCCAACCGCGCGGAGATAAAGTTTGGATCTGAGTGTCTAGTGGTACGTGAATTTCTCCCTCTTCTCCCGCCCAGCAGTCAGCAGCTCAGCTCAGATGCCAGTTGCCGCACCGCGACGCGACATGCAGCTTGTCATTCGTTATCCTATACCAACGCAACATCTTTCGTCGGTTTTCGATGATGTTGGTTGTAACCATTCATGAATAAACCAAAAGAATGCATCAAAAATAAAATAGCATTGATTTATATGCTATACTTAGTCGTCAAGATATTGTTCAACAAATGACCATATAGCCAAATAAGTAAAAAATTATTGGTGAAAACATAACCGTAAGGCTAACCTTCTCTACTTATCTAAAGAATTAGCGTTCTAAATCAGTTATTAGTGGAGGTTGAAACATGACATTATTAGACGTTATACTGTGGTACCGGTAATCATACAAACAAATAATCAAGACGATTAAATATAACTGCCTTTACTTATTGAAGTAATATGTCACAATGTTACATTTTCACAAAGTTGCGCTTTTCAATGAAGGTTCTTTTGGGTTAACAAAAATCCAGTGTTGTTAATTTTACACAATTTATTACAGTATAATTCCAGACGTGTACATTTTTGTGAATCTTATGGATAGTGTTATGAGCACACATAAGGTTGATCATGGTTTAGTTTTAAATAATTAAAAAAGTATGTTTTACATAATACATAAAGATCAAACGCCAAAATACAGCATACATTTCTTTCTACAAAATAATTCAACAATACAGAAATTTGAAGTGCTATATCATTGATTTGCACTAGAAGCATCAAATCAACTGAACTAAAAGAAACAAAATAACACCACCAAAACAATTTACTATTTAAAGGCCTATACGTATATGTAGTACTATCTTGAAATTAAGAAGTATTATATATATATATATATATATATATATATATATATATATATATATATATTCAGATTAAAATTTATGTACAACAAATTTGACTAAATCATTCTACTGTTTTAAATTATGATTAAGTACACGTAGTTTAAACAATAACAGCTGGAAGCATCGTTTAATTCACACATTCGCTATAATCTGCTGGTGTTACATCACAAAACAGCTGATTTGTAAATATTACATTACCAAAATCCAATTCAAGGTGGGGTTTCCTATAAGCGATTTCGCCCAGCGACGGCGACTACAGCCGCCAGCGATCCTGTTCTGCGCATGCGCAGTTGTGTGTTCATCCAACAAATTCTAACTGCGCGTGAGCAGAACAGGATCGCTGGCGGCTGTAGTCGCCGTCGCTGGGCAAAATCGCTTCTAGGAAACCCCACCTTCACTCCTCATAATTTTTCCATAAGAGAACGTGCTAAAAGATGTTATCACATCAATAAATTATTAATCAAATAGCGAAACTTTGCTTCAGTAAATAATTAAAAGTATTGTTCATATAAACTGTAAATTTGCAAATACGTAAACTACAATTTTTATTCAAACACCATAGGACCCAGTCCATTTGCTTTTTTCAAACTATATAATCTGCACATAAAAAATTTTACATGAAATTCAAGATAAAGTTATATTGGTAAATTCAAATATCGTAAATAAATAGCTTGTACAGTAATCTAGTCTGCACAACGTCATATCTGTACGTCACTTGGTTGCCAGGGTTGGTAAGCTCTCTCTCACTCATGGAGAGCAGACTGCTGTCGGCCGGTCAAGGTCACAGCACATCCGCGCCTGGTCACCCCTTCCCCCCTTCGATATTCAAAACACCTGCTGTATGATTGACCAAAACTTGGTTGCAGTATATGATTGCCATTTTGCCGCCAATTGGCTTTTAAGTCTTTCATAAGAATTGTTCATCGTCTAAGTCTAACTACGTAATGTTTTTGGCCAATGTGAAAAATATGTACACAATTTTTTTTGTTACAACAGCACAAAAGAGAGCTTCAAACGCAAAAATAAGCTACCAAACATTTAGTTTTGAAGCCTTGTATGGGTATACTCTTTCCTACATAAACTAACCTAACACAAACTACAATTATATAGTACAACATTGTAAATTTATGAATAATACTGAAATGGTGTTAGAACAGATAGAACTTTGATCCGATGACTGGATGGAATTTACTCTATAAACTAGTCTACAATTATACAATATTCTAATATTTCACATACACGCAAACACATCAATGCCAATTTCTATAATAGGTCTAATGATGTAAATATTTCTAAAACCCCTTTAATAGTATTGAGAATTTGTTGAAACCTAAAATGAGAAAATATCCATAATCGTACGTCTAAAATTGCTTCTATTTACCACCGATAAAAATTTTAATGTTCACAAATAATGTTAATCGAAAACCAGACCACCATATTTAAATTTTAATGTCGTTTGATGGTGTGAATAACTAAGATAATGTATAAACTAATGTCATTTATACTGGTTACGAAATAAAAAGCAGCCATGGAAAAATTTACTTTTTATTTGCTTCCTTTTTTTTTTGATAGCCTCGACAATATAAGGGGGGTCTCGTATTGGCATTGATCTGGTGTGGCGGGGATCGACAAGTTCTGGTAGTAAGCAGTTGCGATAAAACCTTTGCAGTTTTTCGCTCATCTCCTTTTCCCAGAACTCATCATCCCTCAGCACCTTTTCTGTTTTAATTCCTAAGGGAGCCCACATCACAAGATAGCAATATTGGCGTTGAGTGATGTGAAGCTGACCCTGGATTTGGAAGTAGTAGTCGTTTGATTTGTTTACTTGTCCAACAGTGTTGTTATTAATTTGCCAAAATTTAAATTTTCTTTTCAAAATTCCCTCCTCTGGTGTCATAGTTTCGCACGATGCAAGACATTTCACCTCAACTAAGCCATCCTCACCTTTTAGTCCATCTGGCGTAGCTCCCATATAAGGTAATTTGCTGTCAGTGAATAGCCCACATTTGTGTACTTGCAAACCAGTAGCTTCTTCAAAAGCTCTTATTGCTACTGGCTCGTTTTCCCTTCCGTAGGCAGTGGAAGAAGTTTCAAACTCTTTGTACAAAAGAGCTTTGACTAGATTTTGGCATGACGTTGTGTCTCTTCTTTTGCAGACTGTGGCAAAGTTTGATGCTGTGAGCAGCTTCCTTCTTTCCTCCATCCACCTCCCACTGCCCGCTTGTAGCATTGTGCCCCGCTCCAACTCTTGCCTCTCCTCCTCGGTGCGTTTCAAGCCTTTCATAAAATCTGCTGATTTTCTCTGGAACACATCATCAGGCATGTCCGGCTTCATCGCTGCCTCCCCATAATGCTTTGCGTTGTCTTTTTTCCGTTGTTTGGTTTCCATTTCCGTGGATGTTCTTGCCTTCTCAATAGCTTTCTTTCAATTTTTCTTTTGTTTGATGATTGCAAGTTTTTCATGACTCTACCAGGACTTTTTTTGTACATACTTTTATGTAACTTATACAGTGGAAACTGCCGCTGCTAAGCACCTTGCTTTGTAAGATCTTTTGAAAGCGAAATTCACTCGTTTGCCACAAATAAACCTGCTAACAATTGAGTTGTAGTGCTCAACAGCGTTGTTGTTCATTTTTAGTAGCAAACTTCGGCTGTTATCAGCTAGGTAGTTTACAGGTTTCATTAGTTGTTGGTACATTCCGGCTTCTTTTAGTTCGGGTACATGATTAGTTTCGCCTTCTTTAGGACCATTGCAAAAATATTTTTTGCAGTTTGAGTGGTCCCCGAACACATGGCTAGGGCCATTTACTATTTCTTTTGATAGCTCAGACAGTCTCTCATGGTCAGGTTTTTCTTCGGATTTTCTGTATTCAACTGCTTTTGACACAGCAGTACGTAGCCTTAGAATATTTTTCCCTACTACCTTTCTCAAATTGATCGGGCCACTTTTGCTGTTAGCAGCTACTTCTTTGACTTTGTTACAGTAATTTCGCAACAGATGATTGGTACATTCGATTTTCTCCACAGTTATATTAGGATAAGGCCTTGCCTCAATTATACTTGCGTACACAGACGAGTCGCCATCAGCCAACAGCCTTCCATATATGACGCCGTACATATCCATGCTGCTCATGAACCCCTCCAGGATGATGTCTGTCTCCATGCCTGACGAGCTTCCTGTCCAGTTCTTGTAGCAGACGTGTTCACGGGCTTCTTTGGATAAACTCGCAGCTCTGGCACAGATGGTGCAGTATTTGTTCCGCACTCCAAGGAATATTACCTTTTTGGTGTGGAATCCCACAATGGCTGCCTGAAAAAGTAAAATGTAATACCTTTTTTCCTTTTTTTAAGACATTTAGCAGACATTTTTAAACAAATAAGAAAAATTAGAACTATTTGAAAAATCATAGAGTATTAGTAGTTTACAAAAGTAATGGAATGGGCTCAGATCACATAATTTTCCCAATTTCAGCGCCGTAACAAAAATTTGTGTGTATTTTCTTGTAATTTTGTTGACGTTTTGAAACAAAATAAATGTGTTAAAAATAGATTTTCGTTTAAATTGTCATGCGTGGTTAGTAGCCTTATAGTTTAACATCAATACAGCATTTATTTTATCATGATATCTTTCCAAATATATGTACTAGGCGTAAATATGTTTTAAGATGTTCGATCGTGTAGCACCGATCACACGAGTGGGTTGGTACCGATCAATCCCGATCATGTGATCAAGTACGAAATCACAAATTTGTTTAATGACAAGCTCATTGTTTTCAAAAACGTTATATATTTGTAAATGTTTAAGGCAAAGGTTGTTTTGAAAGTTAAGTTAAAAATTAAACACCAATATAACCCCCAATCAATTTTAAAACTCCCCAAAATGGCCAAAATTTTCAAAATTTTGGTTTTTGATGGTTATAATTTACGGTGTAAACGTAAATTATACTCTATATCAGATGTATTTTCAATTAAAAATTTAAAATCACAATTTAAGTTAGTTTTTTATGAAAAATTGGTTGGTAAAAATTGTCCCATTTAAATTGCATTGGAATATTGATGATCGGTATTATCCCACCCACAGGGTAATACCGATCAAAGCACTTATATCATTATTTTCGTTATACCACTTTTTCAGCACGCAATAGAGCTTTGAAACTAATATATGCTATAGCCAAGTAGTCGTACTACGTGTTGCCACTTATCATATGTGTCTAGGGTAAAAATCAGATGTTTTTCTGAATTTCCCGCTTAGGTAATCGGGGCTAGCCCGCTCTCCCCTACCATCTTGAAGAAATTCGTTTCGACAGGAAAATATTCGTATTTGCATTTCACCGTTCGGCTATGAAACCACCTCTTGTATATTTTATTAACGACTTAGAATTATGAATCAAATTAATCAATCTTTAGCCCTTTTCACCCTTTATCCTAAAATTATTTTAAGTAAAGCTTCAAAAATTTCATTTTACACCTTCTCTGCATTCCTTTCCCACACAGTATTTTCATCACAAAATTTTGCCGATTCTATATTTGAAATATTGAAGAAGGCATTTCACCAACATTTCAAGAACTTTTAAACAATTTACAAAAAAATTCAAAAGAACCAAGAACAATTTAAAAATAATTGTTCCTCGTGTACCTTTATTAATATATCAACTAATATTGCCCTTTCATTTGATAATTTATCCAAGGTATTTAGACACACCAAAAAATGCCATTCTTCTTATTTAAAAGTTAATATGCAATTACGCCTGCTGAGCTTTGGAGGATAGTTTAAAAATAAAAGCTGTGAGAACTGATCCGGTGCAACCATGACTTAAAAAGTCCTACATGTAATACAGTCCCTATATATGCAAATTTCCAAAAAAAATAATATTCGTTCAACTTACCACGCCAGCTAATGAGTTGAAGTTAGATCTATATGAACGCTTTATCCAACTACCTGTCTGCAACGTCCTATCGTCAGGATAGGAATTCCGTCAGGTGATGTGTGGCCGTTTTCAAGAGCAAACTGGATCTCCTCTTCGATAGCAGATCTCATTTCATTTAGGGCGGTTTCTTCCCAAGCGTCTGCAACCCTGTCATGCGTCTTGTTATATTTGTTCCACGACATGTACGGTACCTCCAAAGTTGCCAACAATTCCTTTATTTGAGAATGACCGATACCTACAGCCATGGCACCAGCGACACTAGCAGTGTTGACGTCCATCAAATCATGTTTAGGATCCTCTGAATGTAAAGAAAACTTTTCGTTGCACATGTTGCACTTCAATGTAACTGTGAATTTAAGTCCACTGAAACGTTCGCTAACAACACAACAGTTACTTATGGTACATCCAAATGTGCGATTGTGTTCATTTATCAATTTAATTTGTTCAAAAAAGTAAGAAAAATGTATCATGCGTCGCCCTTCTACACCACAAGACAATTGAACACCGTCCATGAATTTCTCTCCAGAACCTGTTTGCTGATTACTGTTCGACAAGAGTTTGTCAAATTGAAGCATGTATTCTTCAACGCAGTTGGATACATTGGATTCAGCAATCAATAAAACATGTTCGTCTTCTTTCTCCAAATCCATTCTTAGCCTTCTTCGGGAACCTGGGTTTTGAGCCGAAGCCATCTTTGGAGTACAGCTACATACTCTGAAAAACACAAGTAAATATTATAAACAATAGCTGTAGTGCCCACTCACCTATTTTACGCTCGCACCCGCACCGCGTATAGTAGGCCTTGCGGCCTTGTAGATTAGAGGAATTTATTTGTATACACCGCTTTGGCCTAGGACCTCATGGATTGGGGTGTCGCTACGTTGCCTGGGTGGGTATATTTGATTCAAAATATATAATAGATTTAACTTACTTCAAAGAAACACTAAAAACTAATGCTGAGCATCAGGAACTTTAGGTAGTAAGATGGTTTATTGGTTAGTTATCATTAGCGTTATATTTAGTTCATATTTTCAGACGACAACAGACTACTTACATTTCAGCTTTGTTGAAAGAGACGGAATGAGATTTTCTCAGGAGTGTGGGCTCTTTTACTGCATCTAGGATAGGTTTACTGCTGTAAGGATGGTCCATCACTAGAGCCTCTAGTGAAGTGATGTTCTTTGGACTATACCTGGAAGAAAGACAAATTTTGGTATTTTTGGTACACATTAATACATTTTTCACAAAATTTTCAAAAACAGGGCTTTACAAATGTATTGTTTATATGGATTATGCAATTATTCTGTGCTCCCAAATCCTAGATTGTATAATGATAAAATTTGTTGTAAGAGTATCAGCTGCTTACATTTCAGTCTTGCTGTTCATAGGTCTTTGATTTTGAATTTCCATGTCAACGGAAGAGGGATCTACTACAGCTTCATTGTCAGAAGATGGAATATCTTGCAGCAGAGATCTGAAAAAAGACTTGATTCTATATAAAAGTGCAGACATTTTTGTATACATATAATCATTTCAAGTTCTCGCAGCACAAAACTATATAAATAACTTCTATACTGGTAGTAGTCAAAAATAAACTTATTATTTTATTGTAATCATTTCTATGTGCCGTTTTGTGCATTATTTGCGTAAGCACAAAAAACATAAAGATACGGAAAATGGCCTTTTTTGGAAACGAGGTATTCTATAAAAGTGGTAATTTATTCAATTCCTTAGTATCATAACAAAATTAAACATATACACCAACTTAAAAAAATTGATTTTCAAAATTAATAGTTATTTTGTGGAAGAAAACAAAATATCAAATATTTGCTAAAAAAAGCATAAAAAACAAACAAATCATCAATACATATATGATTAATAAATTTAAAGTTAATTAATTCACTATAACTGTCTTACATTTCGTCATCATCGTAGACAGGGTTATCATCTTGTTCTATTCCTGGGCTTGGTTCTAGATTTTCAACAGACGTAGCAGACAATACAGCATCTTGTATCTGAGACCTGCAAACATTTTATTTCTATAATTCTTGACCGTTTGATCAAGCCACGCGCAGGCTAAATTGATTTCTTGTGCATAATAGGTTACAACTGATTTTCTCAAGACGACTGTTGTTGCAACTATATGGTGCTGTTACAGTATCAATATATTGACAATATGTATTGAGGCTTATGTCAATATTGACGTCAGTACTGACACAGCTGTTCGAGCCTGGCGAAATTCCGCCATTTGAAACAATATATTGACGGAAATGTCAAAAGTAAACAAACAACATATCTTCAATATTTCATCAATACTTATTGTCAATATATTGATAGTGTAACATCACGGATTGACAACAATCTACGAAGCTGTTTGTACTCGTAAATCAGTAAATGCAACAGCTGACAGCTGTTCTCTGTAGGTAGGGTGTACAGTCAGCGAAACTACTACACTGTGTAGTGTGTAGGTTGCTCAAAGATAGTTGCTATGACAACCACCACGATGCTGCCTGTGCTGAGACAGCCAGCTGGCGGGAAGTGGCCTTGGTCGCACTGCTCCACTATAAGGCTACGGCCACACTTGGCGACCTGGTCGTCGCGACAAAAGAAAAATATGGGTAACGTTAAATTAAATGAAGATGGCCACACCAAGCGACCCGCGACCTCCAGCGACAGCAAAACGAACGCGTCCGAGAGCGTTTTCTGGTCGCGGCGACAGATACGCTCCCCATGTTATCATACGGTACCGGCCACACTCGGCGACAAGTCACTAGATGTCGCTCCTTCACACACCCAGTTTCTGCTCTGTTTATATTGTCCAGTTTTGTTTCGACAGTGGTCCTGCGCAGTTGGAAAATATGCCGTTTGATATATTTACAAATGAAATTAGCGTGCGTAGACCTCTATGGGATGTAGCCCTAAAGGAATACAGCAACAGGGATGTGAAATCTAAGTTATGGGTTGAAGTGGCTGCGGTAGTTGTCGAGAACTGAGAACAACTATCCAATGAGGAAAAAAAATAAACAAGGTAAGATTAAATTTGATGACTATACGGCTATATTTATCTATTTATAAGTTCATTTGTATTTGACTCATGCCAATGCTTACTCTAAGTCTAAAGGTAATAATGAAAATTATGATTGATTGATTCAAATTTGACTAATATATAATGTTATTGAAACTTACAATATCATTTCGGTATATGTAATTAACATAAACTTTTAATTGTTTACACCAAAACATTTTATTCAATACATGAACATTAGATAAACAAACAAACAACATAAACTCAATTTTGAATAAACAATAATTACAATTTAATAAACGCAATATTTTTTCTTAAACATCTATTTTCTCACATGCTGTTATTTTTCTTTTAAATCATGTTGTACTGCCATGATAAACATCCTGCTGGAGATATAAAATAATCCGCAAAAGTATCACGGATTGTTTTTGAAATAGAACATGATCCACCGGTACCAATGACCGCAATGTCTTCCAAAGGACAAGTTAGAGTATCCTAAAACTGGTAACCATCTCTAATACGAACAAAATTATGTAAAACACAGGCAGCTAGTACAATTTGTTGCACATATAGTGGATCCAAAGCAATAGGTGTATGGAACACTCTCCGCTTGTTTGCAAGTATACCAAAGGCACATTCAACATAGCGACGACCCCTCGATAGCCTATAATTGAACACTTTTTTTACGTTAAGATTTTTTTCTAGCATAGGGTCTTAGGACATGTTTGCTCATAGAAAAAGCTTCATCGGCAAGAATAACATATGGTAGGGAAACTGAATTCTCCAAATTAGGCAACCTCGTGTCCTTTTTCACGATGTCGTCTTTAATGTACGTCAGATGCTCATTCGAAAATACGAAAAACATTTGTCTCCATCATCCCTAAGCAATGTCATTATGGTGTGAAACTGACCATGTTTCAAACGAACTGCATTCAGGGGATGAATTCCAAATCTGCGTGTCCTCTTCTTTTTCAGATACGATCGCACGGCAATAACTAGCAACAGGTCCTCCTCAGTCATTGGAGCCATCCTGACAACTGAATTTTGTCGTTCAAGTGTGGCACCTCCCGCGACCAGGTCGCGAATAAAAATAGTCGCGACGACCAGGTCGCCAAGTGTGGCCGTAGCCTAAGGGTGCGTTTATGTTCGAGCTGCGACTAGAGATGAGAGCAGCGATGCGAGCAGCGATGCAAGCTGTGATTATTTCTCTGCTCTCATACAGTGTTTATGTTGGAGCTGAGACAGTAGCGCTGTATCAAGAGGTTGAAAATGAGTGATTCTGAAGAAGAAAGTTTAGTTTTATCCTCAAGTGCTGTAAACTATTATTTACTAGAATGTAGACAGCGTAATTACAGCGTTCATCCCATCAATGCTGCTAGAAATGAGTTTGGAGAGTACCAACATCTGTACAGGGATTTACGACAACATCCGGACAAATTCGCAGAATATATGCGAATGCAAATCGTAACCTTCGACTATATATCACTAAGCATATCTCAGTCCCTGGAAAAGAAGTGAATGAATTGCCATGGGAGACCAATATCTGTAGAGGAACGATTAATGCTAACATTGAGGTAAGAACTGTTTGTTTTATTGTCAAAATTAAATACAATTTGTCATGTATGTAAGAAACTGAAATGTATTACCTTTAAAAAAACTTTACAAATTTAGTAATGTATTGGCTTCTTCAGTCAAAAGAATATTAGTTCCAGCATTATTATAGTACGACCTTGCCGTAGGTTGCTGTTGGATACAGGCTTCAGTGGATGGTGCATTGTATTGCCAAGATTCAGTTACTTGAGTAAAAGTAGTTGGTTTAGACTTAATGGCGTCTAGGGTTATTTTCATGACTTTCATGCGATAATCCAATTTCTGTTCAGGCGTAAAATTTTTCACATGTGGTAGTAAGCTTTTAAAAAAGCACAGGTCTTCATCATCCTCTGGTAGTTTTTGTTTTTTCTCTTGCAAAAACTGGAGTTTCTCTTTCTCTATTTGTACAAGTGCATTGCCTATATCCAATTTAGATTTTCGCTTTTTAACCAAACCAGTGTTATATGTAGAATTAGATGCAATGCTGCTTACTGTTTGTTCTGGGGATGCCACATTAAACTGTTCTGAAGGCTCATCCGCATTTAACTCTTGTGTATCGTCATCATCATTTGAGTCTTCTAGAGTGGGTTCAGGATTTGTCTTGCCAAGGTTTCCACTCATCGGTCTTGCCTGGAATTGATCCTTTAAAAAAAGGAGACTTTTAAAATATTTCCATTCCCCAGTGTAGTCAGTTAAGTCCTGAGCAGCACCAGATTTGGGTTTTGGAATAGATGCTAAGATATTCCTGAACTTGTCACGTAAAGTCTTCCATTTTTTTCGAACTGCATTTGCTGAAAAAAAGTATAATGTTAGGATAGTAGTTATGATCTTTGACAAAGAATTACTAACCATTATAAGCAACACGTAGGCTACCATAGGGACTTACAACAATACGCATGGGTCGTAAATAAATACATAGACGAGTCAATAAATCACTTGTAAATAATGTAAATATATCTTTTACGTGACAACTTACATAACCAAACCGTACAACTTACATATGTGCTTTTATTTAGTAAAACTAAAATTCCAAATCAATCAAATAAGTTCTACTGAGACAAATAAAGTATGTCTTGTCGCTAGTAAGTATGCCTGTACATCTATATTACATTAGGAAGTCATACGAGATATTTCTATTTCAGATATTTATCAACTGGACAGTCATTCAGGAGTTTGGCATTTTCCTTTCGTATGGGAGTTACAACTGTATCAAAGATCATCGCTGAAGTGGTACAAGTCATATGGGAAGTACTGCAACCTCAACACATGAAAACACCTGATGAAAATGATTTCAAAAGAATTGCTGACGATTTTTACAAACTTTGGAATTTCCCTAACTGCATGGGCACAATAGACGGAAAACATGTGAAGATATTTTGCCCTGAACATTCAGGTTCTATGTATTTTAACTATAGAAAACATTTTTCAATAGTTTTACAAGGACTTGTTGATGCTAATTATAAATTCACGTGCTTTGATGTAGGTAATTATGGGAAACAGAGTGATGGTGGTACATTCAGATCCTCTGGTTTGTTTTTTAAGTTGTCAACCGGAGAACTTAAAATTCCTAATGATAAGGCTTTACCAAATTCTAATATAACCGTACCCTACGTTATGATTGGGGATGAAGCTTATCCACTGCTACCACATTTGATGAAACCTTTTAGCAGAGACAACTTCTTACAGGCTGACGAATCATGTTACAATTACAGACTATCAAGAGCTCGACGGACAGTGGAATGCGCGTTTGGTATTCTGTTTGGCAAGTGGAGATTATTGGCAACATCTATTCAAACTTCTGTTGAATTGGCTGACCATATTGTAAAATGTATTTGCTTATTGCATAATGTAATAATAGACCGAGAGGGAATGCAACATAATCTGCAAGAAGTCAAACATGTTCCACCAATATCTGTAAGAAACCGAACTTCCACAGGCAGACCTGATGAAAGAGCAAAGAAAATTCGTAATCTGTACAAACTTTACTTTTGCAAAAATCCATTGTAAGTAAATGCAATGACAGAGCTATGAATACTCCCGATCTATGTACTTTGCAACAATCAAGTATACAGTTGTCAAGAAATAAATGGTTTACTTACGTTTTGTGTTTAATTCCTGTGCCACCTCAAGCCATAGCTTATCCAAAACGAACCTGTTGTGGTGGTTTTTGTCCGATTTATCCCATAACGCAGGTCTTGTAAATATTTCCGACACTAAACTTTTAATATCCATCTTTGCACGACCAACGACACTAGCTGAGAAAAAGGACTGAAGCATTGTCACAGCTACTATCGCTGGTCGGGACTCAAGAGCGATTTGAAGCGCAGCTCCAAAGTAAACAGACCCATTGAAATACACGCACTAATTGTCTACGCTCTGATAGCATCGCTGCTCTTATCGCTAGTCGCAGCTCCAACATAAACGCACCCTAAGGCTCGGTGCACATGAGCGACGTGCGTCCAGTGCAGTCGGCGTCCATGGACGCCAAGAGGACGCCGCGTTCACTTGTAATAGCAGTGCACACGTGACTGCCAGCGGCTTTTTGTACGTCGACTTCCACCAAGTCTTTCAGTAGGCTGAAGGAGATGGCAATAGTCAGTACGCTTAGTAAGAAACGTAAACGCAATGTTTGCATTGCATATTATTTTATTTTTATGCACTACAAAAAATCACGTCAGTTCTGGGTGCATCCTTTTCACAGTGCACGACTCTTAAAAGGTGCGTTCATGGTAATGATTTGTGATCTAAGAGAAGAAGAAACTAAGTTCTTCAATTATTTTCGTATGAGCATCCGTTCATTTGATGAACTTTGTATAAAACTAAGTGATAGAATCAACAAGCAGAATACTGTTATGAGGCGGCCAATAACACACCAAGAAATGATTGCAGTTACATTAAGGTAAGTTAATAATACCATAATGTTATGCTTATGGTTTAACGTTTTGTTAATTTATTTCACTCTATAGTTTACCCAATATTCTTTCCATCAATCATCGTTAAATAGATAGGCCTATTTAAATTTGTCAGTAGTAAATAAAAATTATTACTTCGAACTATTATTATCACAAATTCCAAATTAATATCTACAGTAGAAAAAATTACTAATATTGTTATAACTGTTTTTAATCCAAAATAAATTTATTTTTAACCTTTTCAATTTATAATAAGCGTATATACTGTAAAGTAATAAACATACTTTATTTCTAGTATTAAGTTATTTATAAAAAATTGGGTTGAAAATAAAATTAGTTTTGTGCTGAATTTATTGTAATTGAAAGATTAGGTTATACAAAAAAATTTGCACTTAATATAAAATTGCAAACATATCAATTTTATACATATTGTATTTTTTTAGAATTTTTTAAAATTAGAGTTCACTATACAAGGGGTTGAATCCATCAGTGTTCACGTCATATACATTACTTGAGGCAGAAGACAATGACGGTGAGGGAGACGTAGTTGGGTATGTCGGTAGTCCCATGTAACCACTGTGTTGAGGAGGTAAAATGTTCTGATTGGTAAAACTCTGCTGCTGATATCTAGAACTATTTGATTTTGCAAAATTTTGCTGAGTGGTCGCACCTTTTCTAATGGTTTGTATCAAATTCATCACTGATGTTCGAAATTCCATTTTTTGATCATTGTTAAAATCCTTGACCAATGGCAATAGGGAATCAAAAAAACATCGGTCATCATTGATTACTTCCGGTGTCGATGTTTCCTTTGTGGTCATATAACGAATCATTGACTCTTCCAATAATCTTTTTCTTTTAGCTGCACCTTTGGGGATTGAACTTACTCGAGCTGGAGGTAGACAAGAAGAGGATGATGCCTGTCTATTCTCCGTATTAATCGAGTCTTCATTGACTAACTCAGGTGTTTTGCGTTGCCTGTTCGTTGGTAAATCTGCAATGTCGTTGTCTGAAGAGTCGCTGCTTTTATCCATTTCTTCGACGTTATCAATAATTGTGCTCTGTGTGTCATCCCGAGCACCAGTGTCAGATAAAAAAGACAGATCATCGGCGTAAATATACTTCCGTATTTTTGCTGAGCTTCCAGATTTTTGATGTCTTCTATTGTTACGGTTGAAGTTATCACGGATATTTTTCCATTTTTTCATAATCTTCGTTCCTAAAAATAACATACAGAATTAGACAAAAATTCAATGAAATAAGAAAGCAATTAATTGTTTAATTTGTTGATAACGTGAACTATCAAATGTAAGATATGCAATGTCACAAACTAAAAATTGACATTTTTACAGTAAATATACCTGCACTATCATTATTTTATTTTTTCCTTGTTTGTTTCAGGTACTTGGCAAGTGGATGTTACCTGGTCGATTTAGAATATTCATACAGAATTGCTCGATCTACACTGTCCAATATAGTGAGGGTTGTTTGCAAAGCGGTGTTTGGTGTTTTGAGCGAAGAATGTGTACCTACATTTCTGAAGAAATGTGGACTAAAATATCCCAGAGATTCCAAATACAGGCCAACATTCCAAATTGCTTAGGAGCTATGGATGGCAAACATGTACGCATAATAAAACCAAAACTGTCTGGTTCACTGTATTATAATTATAAAAAATATTTCTCTATTGTTTTGTTCGCGGTGGCAGACGCAGATTACAAATTTCTATACTTTGATGTTGGATCATGTGGAAGAGAAGGAGACAGCACAGTTTTTGAAAAGTCGACATTTTGCAAAAAGCTCAATGAAAATTCGCTTAACATTCCTCCACCAAAACCGTTACCAGGACAAGATGGTTCTACTTTTCCCTATGTTTTTGTTGGAGACTCGGCATTTCCTTTGTCAGAACACATTATGCGACCTTACAGTGGGCAATATTTATCACACGAGAAGAAGGTGTTTAACTATAGACTCAGTAGAGCACGTCGATTTGTGGAATGCACATTTGGAATACTTTCCAACAAATGGAGAATTATTCACAAAGCTATAAATGTTGACAAAAAGTTAGCTATAGACATAGTGAAATGCTGCTGCATATTGCATAACTATGTTCGATCTCGTGATGGATTCCGTGAAAAAGACACGTTTGTCGTGAGTGGTTTTCATGATATTGGCGAAGAAAATATTGAAAATGGCCAGAGGAATAGTGTATTACGTAGACGTAGACAAAAACTTACACAGTATTTCAACAGTGAAATTGGAAGAGTTAGCTGGCAAGATAAGATGGTGTAAACTTACATAACACTTATTAATTAATAATTCATTGATGTACTGTATTTACATACTAAGTTCATAATGTTTTAACTTAATACTGTACATTAGAAACGTTATATTTTATTTAATTATATATTTTCAAACTAAACGTTGCTTTTTAATTTATTCCATGGATAGCATGACTTGTTAATTATCAGAAGGAGATGTATAGTTTTCAGGTTTCGAGATATTATTTTAATCCCCAATTGAAAGATGGCGAAGAATGGCCTGTAATTGATCCTACTGCAATTTACATTGAACAACAATAATTCGTCAGTAAGCAAAGTTAAGGGGATTCTCTACTGAAAATCGGAAATTTTTTAAATTTTTTAATAATTTTTTTTTTTGTTTTATATTATTTTTTAGGATGTCCTTTTTCAGAAAAACCATATATATAATACCATTATGACTGTTTTATATATATAATAAAATAATATAAGTGTGGTGTTGCACGCCGCCGGACTAGTCTCGAGTAGCTGCCCCGCTGGGGAACTTAGTCTATTTTCAGCAACCACTCCTGTGATTTACCGAGAGTTTTGTTATATGTAATATTTCTATTGGTTTACTAGCTTAGTACTTACTCTATGCTGGCAGTGATGTAACAAACATAATACAACCAGCTGTTTGATTGCTTACAAACAGCAACAAAAACAATGTTTTGTTTTCACATAACCTCACAAAAAAATGATAAAAACACCTATAACTGAAAAGGTAGCCATGAAAATAATGCCCCTGTACCAAAGGTTAGCTTCGGATGCATTATTGGAAAGATGTGTTTCAGGCAAAACACAAAACGCCAACGAAGCTCTACATGGGGTTATCTGGTCAAAGTGCCCTAAAACAAGTTTTGCATCGAGGAAAAAACTTGAAATTTATGTTTGTGAGGCTGTGTGCCAGTATAACACTGGTGTAAATAAATCTATTTGCACCATTCAAGACAAAAGTGGGATTAGTCCTGGAGTAGCAACATCTAAAATAGCAAAACGCTTTGATAAAAAGCGACTTGAACTTTCAAAGGCGCGAAAGATGTTGAAGTTTACGGAGTACCGTAAAAAGCTTAGACAAGCCCAGTTACTAGAGGAAGAAAGGAAAAAACAGAAAGAAGGACTGACCTATGGAAGAGGAAGCTTTTAGGCAAACTAAGTGATGTATATAGTAGGATAAGTGTGTTTTGTTCTTTTTTTAGTGCGTTTTTCATTTGTGTTGTGTTTTATTTGAAAATTATTTTATGGACTAATATGTACGGTATCCTGGCAACAACTTCATCCTTTTATTGATGGTGAGTCCTTTTATAATTATTTGATTAATAACATATGACTATAAGCCTTTTAAAGTGATTTTATTTCCATATAACAGGTTGGTAATCAAAAGAAAATAGGATAGGGGTTTTCAACGCGCGATTCCCGCATATTTGATTTTTCGTGTTTTATAAACATATAAATTGATATATCTCAGAAACTATTTGAGGTAGAGGGTTGAAATTTTTTTTAGGCATTCCTCATTAGTATATCTAAAAAGTTAGGAAGATTTATGCCAATATCACACTTAAAAATAATTTTTAAAAAATAAAAAATAATTTTTTGAAAAACAAAATTTAATTTTAATTTTATTTTGCATGTAACTTTTTTTATAAACAGATAAAGTTATAATTCTTCCTAACTTTTTAGTAGACTAAGTGCCCTACAAAATAACACCTTGATTGTGAATATTCAGCCAGTAGAACTTAAGATATATCAATTCAAAGATAACACTTAGTTTCTCCCATAAAACCCCCATAAAAATAAACATACGGCTATTTTGTAACTTTTGACTATAAAAATTAATTTTCATCAAAGCTAGAAACTATAAAAAAATTACCAAAGACAAAGAGTTGGCATAATATTAGCAGATTTAGCATTTTCAGTAGAGAATCCCCTTAAATAAAGAAATATCAGTAAAAATACAGTATTACGTATACTATTTAATTGTAATATTGGTATTTAAAACCTCACATGCTTTATAAACTTAAAATTACTTATATTTAAACTGAAAGTAACTTAATCTGTCAGACAACACTGTACTACGTATATTTCGGTTACATAAAAAAGTATTTTGTGTATTTAATCAAAATAGTTATGTCAATTAATAAAAATATTTACACTGCAGGTCTAGATTTAGTTTTAAAATTCTGAAAAATGTCTTATTGAAATTTCATAATGACCTGGATATATAGATCCATCTGGAAAGCATATTATATTTTAACTAATGCACGAGGATGTCTATACCATTAACATTAGTACATAGTAAGAGGGTACTAAAGTAAACATTTCTAAAACTCAAGAAGTTATTTTAATGATTGTTATAAAAAACTTTATTTAACTTTATTTTGGTCTGCGGTCAAAGTCTTGAACACACACACACAAACCTCTACTATAACTTCTGTCCTATAACCTCTGAATTTCCTACATTCGTTTTTTTTTTTATCTTTTCTTCATAAAATCTTGATTGGAATACAATAAAACTTTAGGTAAATATTCTCAAAAAGATATACAATAAAAATTTAATAAAAAAATCTGATTAAATTGAAAAAAAAAAAGATAAACAGATTTAATGCATTTATTAATTTGCTAACAATAAAATTAGGTTTGCAATTGCGTGTTAAAGTCAAGTTTTAATATTTTACCTTCAACAGTAAACTATTAATACAACAGTTTTAAAAACTTACCCAAATTACATTTTTCTTTGGTTTCCATTTCATTGAAGCCTGGATAAAGAATTTGACATATTTCATGCCAGGCACATTGCTTTTTGTTCCTATCATGATATTCTTCTAAAGATGATTTCCAAATAATAGATCTATCACGTACTTCAGCTATCAAAATCTCCACATCAATGCCGTCTTCCATCATAATTAATAAAATAAACAACAAACAATAACAAAGGTACAAATGATAACCACACAACACCGCTCTGAGATCAAGTAGCAACTGGACGTTGGATGGCAGTTGGCAGCTCGTGTGCACTGCTCCATATGTTTGCATGTATCGACAAGTCGCCGAACTGCAACGTCACCGCCGCGTTTTCAGAAAAGTGGCGTGCACTTCCTAAGAACGTGGCGGTGACGCTGCAGTCGGCGTCCAGTGCAGTATCGTGTGAACTGATTCATTTAAATCTATACTTCGAGAAAACGCGGCGTCCTCTTGGCGTCCATGGACGCCGACTGCACTGGACGCACGTCGCTCGTGTGCACCGGGCCTAAACTTCACCGAACTGAATTTTTACTGCTTCACACACACACCCACCAATATAACCACGACTGACGACACACACAGCTACGTCAGTGTTTTGCTGTTTAGCTACAGTTTAGTGTATTTGTTTTGTTGTAAAAATGCGACTAATAACTTTCTATGAAACCTAAAAAATACCGTAAATTAGGTACAGCTTATATAATTTTGTGCTTACTTATGTATTTTACACAATTAGCCTACTAAACAACTAGAACGGTACGGGTCTAAGCTCAAGAAAATACCTTTGCTATACTCTATTTTTACTTATACCAATGACAATTTGAACTACAGGTTGAACATTTTAAAAATAATCACTTACCTTGCTTCCTTTTGTTGTTGCCATTTTAATAAACCAGGATTTCGTCGTCTTTTTTAACATACGAACTCAAACACCGTCTACGCTTAGGCATATTGAAACATGTGAACAATTACAGTAAGAAATATAAATCAGCCTGAAGACGCGTAAGCACACCACTGACTGACCTGTGAGTCATTCGCATTCGTTTCCGACAGTATATTCATAAATAGGTTGGCCAACAACTCTTATTTTAAAATAAAATTCCTCTATTGCAGAAAAGACTGGTCTTGGAAAAGGCCCCTGACACAATCAGTGTACTAACATTCAATTTATTTAAATTTTTATTAGCACAACTCGTCGTTGAGTCACACACATGAAGCGTCGTCTCGTTGAGTTGAATACATATTATGTAGATTCATCTTTATATAATGCAGCCCATTAATTAACAAGATCACATAAAAAGATTCTGGTATTATGCTATATTTTTATGTACAGTAAAATGTAAACATGTAGGCTTACTATGTATATTTTCGTCATCTCAGGATTCCAGAGTATTTACTGGTTAGGAATTTAGGACTAGGTAGTAAACTTTATACATATAACTTTAACTTGATACATATAACTTTAACTTGATACATATAACATTATATATAACCAATATTAAATAGATTTCTTTAAATATACACACACAAAACACTGCGGTGTATAATAATTTTCTTGTAAAACATTTTTTGACTTTAAGCAACATTATTGATGTAAAAGTTGTTTGCAATTTTGAATTACTGTTTGATATTTCATCGATAAACAGTAAACACTGCATAAAGCTCAACAAATAATAGAACATTTAGTATGCAGTACCGTAATTAATTATTAATCAAATTTATATTTTAAAATTATATAAATAATACAAAATTACATTTGATATTCAATTATTATACAAATGTGTCGAACACAGAACACACAAAGTCATCGTCGTCAAGATGAGAATAGTGTCACAGAGTTTACAAAATAAGTTTAATTATTGAAAAATTCATTTAAAGTGTAGAATGGTCGGTCTTGTAGCCACGTCTTTAGATGTTGTCCAAATAGCTGTTGTTTAATTTGCACACTCGTCATTCACATACTGCTGTACCGTATTATCGTAAAAGAAATTGCGATACCTGTGGCGATACATAAATTTACACTACCTGGGATATTTCGTTGCTAGCGAAAACAGTTGGCAACATGAGTTGCAGGGACGAGGTACTACGCTTCTCCGCCAGGCACTGCTACTCTACAGCTCCGTCCAGACAGCTCACATACAAGAATATGCTTCTCTATTTTAAATGATTAAAATTCGGAATGTCGCCGTACAGTTATGGTAGACCTGTTCATATATTCTTAAGGAATCAAAGCTTGGACTGGCTGAAATTGGCAGTTGTTTAGAAACAATTTTACTTGCCATAATTCAATCTGAAAAACTCGTATTTTACGTTTTTTAGTCGAAATTATCTCACATATTGGAGGTAGTATTTTAATTTTAAAGTCAGCCAGTCCAAAAGGACACTATTTGTGAACATATTAACACTTATTTTAGCTCAATATGTGGATAAATAACGATAGGAGAGTTTAAAAAGAAGAGGCATGTTTCGCGCCGCCAAATCCACGGGTGAAACCCTCTTAACAGACAGCTGTTTCTGTTGAATGTAACAACAAGTGCTGCATTCTGTGCGGCCCCTGGGTGAACTAGGAGTTGTGCCACTATTCCATTTAATAGATGTCAGGTCAGAGATTCCGTTACCATGTAAATCTCAATTTACAAAAAAATGGACTTACACCACTTTGATTTTAACCGGCTCATATAGTATAATGGTAGAAAACATATTACATAAAATAGAAACTACCATAAACAAACAAAAAATCTCACTATTTTCTTTAGTACAAAATTTATTACAAAACAAATCTCAAAACTGTGAATTTTGCTGATTTGGCCACTTTACAGCGCTATAAAAAAAAATGTTTACCCTTGTATAAAGATTGAAAAAATTGTTTCTATTGTATTTTCTTATGTATTAGGATATATAAGACCAAAATATGAGAGAAATATTTTTCAAATTTTTATGGTTTTGGTTATTTTCAGTAGAAAATCCCCTTAAGCTTCCAAAATTCTGCAAAATGTAGTTTGCTTTCATTTTCACTCATTAAAGCGCACTGCAATAAGCTACTCCCTTCCTTTTACATTTGTAGCGTATTTTCATTACACATGCATTTTTCTTGATATTATATTCATACTACCCTGTATAACTTTTCATCTTTCCATAGTATTCATGTCCAATTTTCCTCGCTTCTTTCATTTATCTTTCATGTAGTATTTTTTACTTGACACGGCGTTTCTTTCATTTCCGACAGTTGTAGCAACATTATTTACATTGTTAATATTCTGTAGGTCATCAAGCACATTTTCACTATCTTCGAGTAATTCTTCTTGTTCAGAAACGTACAGATTAGGATTCTCAGCTAACCTTATGTCAATGCAACTTCAAAAGTCAAATACATCCAGATTATCTGACAAAACATGAATATTTTCAGCTAAGCGTAGGCAATCTTGCTGTGTAACACCAACATTAGAATTTTTCATGGCCTAGGTCTTTCACTGGGTATAATGGTACCGATATGTCACACCGTAATAAAAAAGATGACAAATTATAATGTTCTTCTATGTCAACGATTAATTTAAGTCACACACACACTATTGTTATGATCTACTGTATCTTGAACAGGCGTGCTGATATTATTTTCTGATATTTTACGGATAGATAATTTTAATTAAATGAAAATTAAGAATTTATCACAAATTTTAATTTGTTTTGAGAAGTTAAAAGAGGTGATATGTATTATTAGCATCATTCAATAACAGTATTACTAAAGAAAGGTATATTGTAAAATAATAGTTTAATAATTTATTTTGTTGTACAAGGCATTGCTAAGGAAACCCCTTAATCCATGACAGATTAACTTAACCTCAAAAAATAAAACATGAGGCCCTCTTAAATCCATAGTTGTATCACAACACATTAGTAAGCTATAATAAACAGTGAAATTAATAAAAACTAGTTAAAGCTACAGCCTACTTGGTATCTAGGTTTGACGTGATTAAAATTTGTATACTGAACCTAGATGCATCTCATTTTTTTCCGGACGGGATAGATACATTTTAATTTTCATGTGAACAAAGGATAGAATCTACATTTTAATTTGAGATATATCTCAAGAGTTTTTTTAAGACTGGGGTAGTACATGCTAGCTTTTCTTACGAATAGTCACTTGGTCGGTTGTTCACATCATTGCGATGTTTATGCAGGTCAGAAAAGAGAAATCTTACCTTGATCGTAGAGAAGTAAGGAACTGCAAACAGCTGCTACGTTTTAATAGTGATAACGTAGACTCTTTGACATCCGAATTTTTGCCTTTAACGGTTGAAACTTGGGGAGTGGCTTTTCGTCCCAGGCAACGAACGGAGATAACTTCTTCGTTATGTGGGTGATCCAGGGTACTAGAGACTATCAGGGAGTAGAAGAATACTTCGGAGTTGATCGTACAACTGTTTATAAAACTAGAAAAATTGTGTGATGGACAGAGTGATTAACAACGCCGGTGATTGCATACGATTTCCAAGTACAATACAGGAAATGAACAATGCAAAACTGCAGTGGCAAATACGTGTTTGACTGCCTACCATAGTTGGTGCACTTGACTGTAGTACGCATGTACAAATAATCTGCTTGACGATTCAGGAGGTTATGGAATATCTCTTTGGGTGATTACCCCTTTCAAACCACCAAGAAACGCAATTGAAAGTGATTTTAACTTAAATCATGTT
>JAQJVL010004787.1:0-41264 GCA_035578905.1 Stictocephala bisonia
AGAGAACTTCAGCCTACAAAAGCACAAGCTAAGATCCTTGTTACGTAGAGATATTGTTTAATAGTTAATATTACTTTAGTTTCTTGTATTGGATACCATTTTTTTATATTTAAGGTTAAGCTTAGTAAGGCTTGCCACTAGGGGTAAAACAGCTGTTTTTAAAATAATCATTTCTAATTTTTTTTTTTATATTTATATTTATTTTAATGCACAGAAGAATAAATGACTTGTTAATTTAGTGGTCATAATACAATTTATAACTATATTGAGACCTTACCAAAATTGACATCAGATTACTTGGTAGTACTTAAATAATTGTTACGTGATTGTGTTAAGAATTAAGATGACGCCCTTTTGAATGACGTATTTTTGCAGAAAATTGCTAAGTGCTGGTGGAAAAAAAGAGTGCAATGATTCTCTTGTCAAAGTAGAGTTTAGTTGCAAGTGAACACAATTTAATTCATTTAGTTCTAAAATTGTCAGAAGTGGCTGCATCTAATTCTTCGTCTTTTGGCCTGGGAGGTTCTTTATCTCATGCGTATCCTGACAACAATGAGAGACCAATAATGTTCATTTCAAGAATCCTAGATAAGGCTAAAAGAGTATGCCCTAGTAGGTTGGAAGGAATTGGCTTTTTTGGACTTTGACAAAGTTTAATAATTTTTTTTAAGAAAGAGAATCTTTAATGATTTATCAGATAACAAACCTATTGTTTATATAAAGGGTATCCCAGCATTGGCAGCAGAGAGAATACAGTGATTAACATACATATGAAATTAAAATCAAGTATGAAAATATTGCAGCAATTTGTGACAAGGGCATCAGGGGGAAAATGTTATGGAAATATTATTATTTATTTATTCATAAGACGCCGATCATCAAGATATGGGCGAATATGGATTTCGAATGAGTGTGATGAGTGTATATGAGCGAATGTAGTCATTGATACAAACTAAGGCCGACTATTCCTTAGAAAGTGTCATTAATTAATAGCCCAATGACAAATGAACAGCCGGTGGTTATCAGCTGATCCTTCTCAAAATGTATTTTTTGATTGGGATTTGATGTAAAATGTCTGATTGGGATCGAACTGAGAACCTTTAGCACATGAAGCTTGGATTGAACCAACTACGCTACCGACCAATCGGTATAATGACTTTTTTTTCAAAGATGAGAACAGGAATGACACATAATAAAAGAATTTTCATAACATAAGAATAATATTTTAAATTAATTATAAAAATCGAGAAAATGTTATAAAACTTTCTCCATCAATTTTCTACACTCCATTTATTGAACAGTAATCTGATATATTTATATTTTACTATAACAAAACAATACCGTTTTTATTTGTTCAATAAGTATAAAATTACTATCGTACACTCAACTCCCGATTAACCGCGATAAAGTAGGGTTAAGGCTTCCCGGATACGTAAAATCGCGGTTAATCCGCAAAATACTATAAAATGAACAGGAAAGGTTATTAAAATGCAAAACTTATTAAACGGTGGTAATTAACATATTTATATTGCATTAAAACATACCTGAATGTTGTATTTGACAGGAATCACAATGAATGAATAGGGCCTAACACACATATTTGAACACAATAACACACGTTAATGTAAATACAGTACAAAGAATATGAACATTTACAGTACTTAGGTGCTCAAATCACGGCAAAACTAAGATCAAATAAAAAAAATATTTACAAGTCACAAAATACCGTGAATTACTTTCTTTGAAAATAATCCGTAACAGTTTTCTGTTTTTGAACAGAGAAACATTTCTTTTTGATTGTACTTCTCATGTTTCGTAACACAATTTTGTCTGCGATTGAAGCATCTTCTTGACTCTCACAGTACTCAAGCAGCTGTTCCACACTCGCCAGTGCAGCACTGTGCAACACAGTTGTTTGTTGTTGATCACGTGACCCACCCTCCTCATCACTTTCACTCTCGTCCTCCACGACAGTTGGACCTGTTATCTTGTTTACAATCTGCTCATCTGTCAGCAGCTCATACCCTTGATCTTCCGCATCACAATCCAACCACTGCAGTATATTTTCTCCGTCCACTTCCTCTCCTCCTGGCACATCTTTTATAGCTTCTGTGATTTTTTCAACAACAAAATCAGTCTCGTCGAATCCAAGAAAGTCATTGTCTTCACAAATGTCGGGCATGATTTTTTTCCAAGATCGTTTGATAGTCAGCGGTTTGGTTTTTTCCCAAACAGATCGCACTTCGTAGATGGCATCTAAGATTGTGAAGTCCTTCCAAAAGCTCTTGAGGTCGTTCCCTTCTTCTATTCTTTTCTGAAGGATAGCTGAGCGATAGTTGCGTTTCAAAGATGAAATAACGCCTTGGTCCATTGGTTGTATCATTGCCGTAACATTGGGAGGCATATATTTCACGAAGATATTTCCATCAGGTGATCTCAAATTAGTTGCACTAGGGTGGGAAGGTGCGTTGTCCAAGAGAAGAACAGCTTTCTGAGGAATGCCATGAGCTTTCAAGTGTTTTTTTACCTCCGGTACAAATGTTAAGTCAAACCAAGTTTTAAATATTTCGCAATACATCCAAGCAGCCTTTTGATTGAAATAATCCACGGGTAAATTTTTGGCCTCAGTGCCCTTAAAAGATCTAGGTTTCTTGGCTTTTCCGATCACAAGTAAGGGCAATTTATGTTGTCCAGTTGCGTTAGCGCAGGTCATAATTGTAATGCGCTCTTTGGAAGCCTTGTGTCCCGGTGTACTGTGTTCCTTTTTAAATGCTAGGGTCCGGGTGGGTAGACATTTCCAGTACTACCCGGACTCATCTGCGTTGTAAATTTGTTCTAGCAACAGTCCCTCGTCCTCCACAAATTTTTGAAATTCCGTTTTAAACTGATTAGCAGCGTCAATGTCACCACTTAAGATTTCTCCTTTCGTAGACACATCCCGGATTCCGTGTCTCAGTTTGAATCGCGTGAGCCAACCCGATGATGCATCGAAGTCCCCTTCCATTCCGAGAGCTTCAAAAAAAAACTTTGCTTTCGTCTTGCAAATCGGTCCTGACACAGGAGTTCCCTGTGCGCGTTGCTGCGAAAACCACTCCAACATGCACTGATCAAGTTCGTCAAACGTTGATTTTTTCATGGTCTTCCGATTGGCCATTCCAAAATTCGAGTCCGAGGAACATGCAAAAGTTACGAGTTTATCTTTATTTTTTTAAATATCACGCACTGTGCTATCGCCAACATTGTACTGGTTACACATCTGTTTAACCGTGGAACCACGTTCAATATTTTGAACAATGTCCAACTTTTGTTGGATCGACAAAACAACACGTTTACGTTTAGTAGCGGTAGCCATAATATGCGCACTGTGTGTCACACTTCACCGCTCTACTGATCAGGGGCGTGGAACGCGGGTGAGAGAGTGTTGACGTATCGGGAGGGGTGGGGTAAAAGGGAAGGGGTCTATGACCTTGAGTGAGCCCGGCTGCCGGCTGGAGATGAGTGACTCCCCTACCGCGCTTCCTTCCGAGAAAAATGCCCTACAGTCTCAAAAACATCGACCTACATTTACATTTTGAAAACATTGACTTGTATCGGTAATTAGGACCGCATCCGTCTGCATTTAATTTTATGTATTTTTCCCGGAACGTGTCCCGGTTAAGCCGCAACGCGGTTATTCCGATTACGGTTAATCGGGAGTTGAGTGTACTACCATGGACTATAGAAACAAGATGACTTCTCACTCTTTATGGATCCCGTGAAGCCAGGCTTTCTATTTGGTGAAATTACTTCTGTTAAGTGTTTTAGAGTTAGCACCAGCGATCTCCCTCTTTATCTCTCTTTACCCCTCTCTTTTCTCTCTCTCCAGTACACGCTAAAGTGATTGATAGCTGAGCTAATAATACACCAAATAGTTTCACAGCGCTTAGAATCACTGTTAGATCGCAGCATGCATGCGTCTACAGAAAATACATTGACTTGGGTAGTCTATTTGTTTCTATAGTCAATGATACTATTTTGCATTATAAATTACAAAACTTATAAATGACCTAATGTAAGCATAAATTGAAATTTTATTGGTTTGCATTATATGTAAATAAACATCTATTTTTAATTTGAGTTATATGCCAGTATATTTTTATTGTTTGTCAAGTTCAAAACTGATTGCTGCTAGAGTGCAATAAAAGGTATTCAACCACATGTTTTAAGAAATCACTAACCCGAGCAGGTTATAAGTAACCATTAACCACATGACCATTGACAGCCTGAGGCAATTTACAATGAAGGGCTTCCAACAATAGTATACTAGGAGAGAGAGGATTTAAGGGCGTGACTGGTGATGCAATCAACCGATTAAGATTCAGTACTCAGTGCATCTCACTCACACCAGTGCATTCAGTAGGTTGTTTTCTAAGCGGCCTATCAATACACAACATAAATCTGGGAGAACTCAAACACCATCCCTCATCTTGGTTCTGATCAAATTCTTCAATATAAATATTTCAATCTTTAAATCATCCAATTGAACTTTCCATTATTTTTCCTAAATTTAGCACATAGAATATATTATAATGTTTTTACTTTATAATATCATTCCTCCCTGGATATTTCTATAGATTGGATTGGCCAGGCACAAAACTTGTTAGTAAACAGATAATACAAAGGCTAAGACTCAAAAGGGGTTATTCTCGACAACACCTGACTGTTTCTAGACTTCTAGCTCGTTATTATACTAGGGTAGACAATAATAGTAAACAAACGTACACATTCACATACATTTTAGCTTGATAAATTATTTATTGATACAGCTTTAATTAACTTACCTTTTTTATGATTGGTTTTTCTTCGCCGTAATTCTCAAAGCTCTCTTCCGATTTAACATCAAATTTTACAATATGTTCCTTATCATCCTCTGAGAATATCTAGACAAATGAATGAAATCAGTTTAAGAACTCTTTCCTACAAAAACACTAGCAAAGACCCTTGTTACATAAGAACTTTTTGTTTACTACAGTTTTTTTTAGTATATGTATATATATAACCTTTTTAAGTTTGTCCTGATGTAAACATTGCATATTTTAAGTGTTGATTTGTAACCATTTAATTTTTTTTTTATATTATAAAAACAATACTAGCTGCTAATCAAAAACAATTATATTTTTGTTCTGTTTGACTTCAAACTGTGAGGAAATGCAGATTATTTAATATAGATGGCACAAAGAAAGGGCACTTTTTAAATCCCATCATAAATAGCTTTTAAAATAACCATTCTATTTTATAAGAATAGCATTGACAATAGATCAGCATTAGATAAAAAACAGAACTAAATATTTCTTTTGTTGCTACTAATAATCGTATAATGCTGCTGACCTACTAATATTATTGCAATGACAGACCAAAATGTTACAAGCACTTCGAATGATACTACAAACTGCCATTTACTAAGTCTGAATACCGAAGTGACAGGAGTATAGTGATTGACAGGGTTAGTATGAAAGGTGTGCAGGGGTGTCTCCCATATATCCCATGTCTAGTTCATATATCAAATTATCTATTTATACGGTCTAATTTGACTAACCTTTTCTAATAACGGTTTTTCTTCATGGTCATTTTCACAGTTCTCTTCTGATTTGACATTAAATTTTACAATGTGATTATCATCCTCTGAGAACATCTAGACATATACATGAATGAAATCAGATTAAGAACACTCTAAACCTATAAAAGCACTAGCTAAGATCCTTGTAACATAGGAACATTTTTTGTAGTTGAAATACATATTTTTTTTATTCGTTTTTATATATAGTGGAACCCTGAAGAGATGGAAAAAGATTCCAAGTTATTGAATATATCTAGCAAACAAGGTTTTATTTAGAAAGGGTGAAATCATTGACTTCTAGTTACAGAGGACCTATAGGTTATTGAATTTGTCCAAATTGTAATGTTAAACAGCGTTCAAATCAAACTAAAAGTATTTTAATAAATGTATAGGTATATGAATTAGTAATAATATTTCAATTGCTAGCACTGAATTGGTAGAATGCACAACTTGCAATTTCGTTAACAAATTAAAAATTTAAATTACCTTACTGACTATTTTATTTACTGACTAATAAATAAAGGCTACAGTACAAAAAACAGTATGCCTAGTAATGTAATATTACAGTTCTTTATTATGTAATCTTTAAGAAATATTGATTTTTAACTGCTTGCCATAAGATGCAGTATAATCCAAATTGGAATCTAGATTACAAATAGATATCACAACATTACTCATAATGGGTTGGTAATGAACATAATCACACACATATGTGGTGAAGCAAAAATACATGATAAGTGAATTACAGTCAATGGCAAGGGTAGGGTAGATTCATGTCACAACATGAAAGTTTAGTTTGCTTACTAGTTAGCCTTGATGCTGAATTTCGATTTATTGAGGTTCCCCATGTTAACCTTTAAATTATTAAGGCTAAAATGATTGAAACTTCACCTTGTAACTTCGACTTTGCTTGTATAACTCCAATTTAAAAGTCATAAAGATATAATTTACAGTTCAAAACAATGGAAAAATCACTGTATCATAGTTTTTTATATAAAAATGTTTGAGTTGCAGAGGTAAAATTATAACTGACTAATACGGGAAGTTCAAAGGGATTTGAACAAATTCGATTTTTCAAGGATTTTGAGTTATTAATGGCCAAGTTCTCAAGGTTCATCTGTACTGGATGTTATATTATACTTTAAATTTATAATTATCGGCTAAGTTTTTGCATTACTGAAAGGCGTGCCACAGAGGTAATATGAGTACGTATCCCACATATTCTTTGTTGTATATGAACTTTTTAAAAGCTTTCTTTAGCATAATATTTTGATTTACCATTTACTTGCTTTTATACTTGAATAAAAAAGAAAGAAGTAGAGCTTAGTGTTATTGGTAATAGTACATTTATAATATAAGCAACATAACCGAGGGGAAAAGTGTTAATGTACCAAGATTAGCTTTTGTTGATGGTTCTACTTGCAGTTTTGAAGAATGTGGGGAAAATGTCAAACTAGAATATTTAGCTACAATGTTAAAGATAAGAAAAGAATGTTTATTTTTAAGTTCAATAAAATCAAAATCCTATAACCAACTAATTGCTAATAAACGTATTATTTTTTGAACCAGCAGAAAAAAAATTGGACAAAATTATTTAAGTTTTAAATACTCATTAACAATCTAAATCTTTAATAATTGCTGACCTTCTGTTTTTATAAAAGAAACCAATAGCCCTCAGGATCAAAGAATATTACTTGGTTAGAAAAGTTGTCACTTACTGGTGATTTTGGGATGAATTAAGACAGTACCTTAAAATATAAATCTTTATTACGACTAAAACGTGAAAACATTTAAAATTATTTTAACTAAACAAGAACCAACATAGTTTAATACTAATGATGTGCTCATATTTGAAAGAGCAATTTAGTAAACTAGAACCTTAGATAATGTAGACGTTAATTAACAAGGAACAGAATGAACTGAAAAGAAATTGGGAGCCCAAGATGTATTATTTTTATTTTGGACTAAGAAAAAGTTTGATCAATTTTTATGAGATAAATTTCCATCACCACCAGTGGATTGTAACATGCTAGGCTAGAGAGACAACGAAAGTTGTTTAATTTTGTTTAATTTCAAATACCTAATCACCCTTTTGGTGAAAACTTCTACTTAATCATAAAGTTTAGCCTGTCATGTTCTGTTTTTGTTAATTGTTTTACATTTTCTAGGCTGATTTACATTTTCTAGTTGGGTCTTTGTACAAGACCATGTGTCCCTAATATAGCATTTTGGTGTTTATTCAATTAATTTAATCTTGTAATTGTTAATTTTTGTCCAAATGTTTTACAATGAAAATCAATCTAATTTTTGGCAATATATTATTTTTCATTTCCGAGAATTTTTTTCTTAGCCTAGTATTCTTTTTCAGCCTGTGTCATTTTATTTTATTTTAAACATTTGTTAGACCTTTTTGTTAAACTCAGATAAAATTTGAAAACTTGTTATATATTTTTTACAGCATTATGTAAATCTTTTTTTTTTTTAATATGTCTTGTTTGCCTAAATTTATGTTAGAACTTTTTTGCTGTCACTCATATAATTCTTCTTTGCTCTCACTTATGTATTTAGCAGATACATGTGCTCTTATATTTATTAGATATTTATGCTTCATTTATTAGATTGTTATTTAGTGTTATTATTGTTTCTTTTTGGCTGTGCTTATTTCTGTGCTTATGATGTGATACTGTGTTCAGTCCAGGGCCCTTGAATTGGACGTTTGATCCTCAGCCTGCTGTCCGGCCAAACTTCTGCCATTTTGGACTGTGCTGGCTTGGCCTGGGGACCATGTGATGAGAAGCAAGCCCACTGCACAGGCAATAAATAGCGAATTGTATGTACATAAATATGTAGAAGTATTTTTTATTTGTAAAATTTTCTATTCAGACGCCACAGGAGTGTTTTTTTATGTGGAGCTAGACTGCATGTATTCATATATGTATTTTTAATGGATTATTTTATTTTACCTGGCCACACAACTAGATTAAGTGGCCAGTATATTTCCAAACAATTTATTTGTTATATTTTTGTAACTTAATTGTGGAAATAAATCATTTATTCAACTTTCTATCTGTGGAGATGCTCTTCTGTCCTTAGGTCAGTCCGTTCTTTTGTCCCCTGGCGCCCAAGATGGGGGGTAGGTCTCAGTTGGTAGCGGAGCGTGTGTAGGTCTCAATACCAATGTACGTGTATGGGTGGGTGGTTGGGTCAATACCACTGTACGTGGTGTATGGGTGGGCAGTTGTGTCAATACCACTGTACATGTATAGGTGGGCAGGTGGGTCATTACCTCTGTACATGTAGGGTGGGTGGGTGGGTCAGTACCACTGTATGTGTATGGGTGGGCAAGAGGGTCATAAACTTGTGCTTACTCTATATTTTTTATATAAAATAAACTTTAATAAAACTTATGGCAATCCGCTTTGGTGCTTTTGTTGGTAGGATTCACGGGTGGATCGGGGTGGTCAGCAGTACTGCAGTGGCTCGCTAGGCTGAGGGATTTGTTCGTCGAGGACCCTGAAGTTATCGGTTTTTGTGCTGTTGAAAAATTTTTCTGTTCGTGATGGCCTATCTGCAGAATGTTGTGCTCCTTGTGAAGTAGGAGTTAATTTTGAGTTGAGGGTACGTGGTGTGACTCCAGAAGGTGATGTGGTGAATCTCCAGAGGTTGTTGCGGGAGCAGTTGTCCACGGGTACGGTGGTGGATTAGTCTGATCTACTGGAGGTAGGGGATGAATTGCTGGTGTGTAAGCGTAAGGTGGAAGATTTGGAAGGGGTGTTGGAAGACATTCAGTTGGAACCTCCAGAGGGTCGTGACCGGGCCTGCCGCCTTGCACATCTTGGGCATCTGCTTGTCCGTTTACGTATGGTCAACCAGGCATCCAACCAGGACAGATAGGGTATGGACCCTAGAGAATGTGTCAATGCTTGAGCAGATTTTTCAGGCACTCTCAGGTTCCACGACCCCTACTACTTTGTGTCAGCGGCCTACTTTCTTGCCGTCGCCTAACGTGTCAAGGCCACAGGCTGAGACAACGTGTTTACAGTGCCTAAGGCTCCTTCTGGGCCTGCAGGTGTTTCTATTGAGGTTGCTTGTATTTCTGCTCCAGCTGTAGTGCCTTCAACTTCGGCTCCTGCTTTCTCTCTCGCTTCTGCAGCTGAGCTACCACAAGCTACCTAATCCACTTACGCCCATGATCCAGAGTCTCCCTGTGATCGATGGGATGGACCCTAAGGAACTTCTGAAGTTTCTAGATGTCTTTCTAATACTTAGTGAGATGCCGAGCATGCAGGCTGGAGACTTGCTTCATCTTACTATCACCTATCGTTGAGGTCTCGTAGGGGATTTCCTAAATTCTGTCTTGGTGGACTCGTTCCATCAAGAGTTACTTTCTTCTTTTCTTCCCATTCGATTCAGGAAGAGGCTGGCAGGGTGTCCAGTACACCTCCTTAAACAAATTCCCTGACTTTTCCCTGACCGATCCCTGATTTCATACAAAATTTCCCTGACCCCAAATCGACATGGTTACATCTGTCTATTTAACTTAATTTAGTAATATTATGTACCACCATGTACATACATTATGTTATTTACAGTCAATTACAATTATTAATTACAGAAATATCAATATTTCACAAATATATTTTTATTGATAACCGTAGTAATTTAATTCAAAACTATTACCTACAATAATTATTCTTTTTGAACTACTTTATAGAAGTAGAGGTAGAATTTAAAAAATATTTTTAATTAGCCTTGAGTAAAAAAAAAACGCACCTTTTATTCTATTGTTAAATTATGACAATTTTCAATGCCTTGCAAAACGGCAGTATATTATAATTTCCCCAAAACCAGCATAAATTTTAGGTCTATGGCTTATTTAACAAGTACTAATCAGACGATTATTTCAGTAAGTTTTAAACTTATAGTGATATAAAACTAGTTGTATCAGGTTGAACAAGCAAACACAAGCAATTAAGTAGCTTTTTCATAGTTTAGAATATTGAATGGCATGTAAAATTAACATTTAGTACTGAACAAAGTAAAGGACTTTTTTTAGCGCACCCAAGTATATAGTGACTATTACAAATCACAACACACTGGTGTTCTTGTTAGGATTTTCCAGGTTTTATTTCGAATTCCCTGATTTTTCCCTGACTTTTCCAGGTCATTTAAAATTCCCTGACTTTTCCAGGTTTTCCCTATTTTCCCTGTTGCTGGACACCCTGGGCTGGTCATGGATAAGTTTTATCGTTCGCAGCATAGAGGCGAGTCTTTGGTAACCTATGTCTCGTCTATCAAGGAAGCTCGAAGAGCGTTGCGCCTCACACTTCCAAGACTGAAACCGTTTGTGTCATCTTGGATGGCATCTCTTCTGAAGAACGGTGCAGATTAGTTTTTGCTGGTGTTCCTTCGCCTTTTCGGGAGCTGCATCAGCTGTGCATTGTTTCGCATAGCTTGCAGTTCTCAGACCAGCAAGGGAGGGATTGTGAGTCATCGTGCTCTCCCCTCTTATCGACCAGCTATATCTGTGGGTGTAAGTCGACCGGTGGAATGTCGTGGTTCTCGGCCTCTGGTTGTTTATTTTGCCTGTGGCCAACCTGGTCACATTCGTTGTGATTGCCCACGTGCTCGAGGTCGTGGTGTGGGAAACGCTCAGCACGGGGGTTGCCTCTACAGTAGCTCCTCGCGTTGTTGCAAGTGACCGTAGCCATTTGCCTATGACGCGTGTCAATATCAGGAGTGCCAGGGATTTTTCGGACCTTGCTGACATGGCTTCCCTTGGACTTAGTACGGTCACCTCGGTGTGTCCTGGCGATCTCCATTACCCACTCTTCTAAATGTGTTTTTACATTTCAAGATTGAAGGATTTTCCTGGAGGTGGGGCTTTCTTGTTGCCAAGGACCTGGCGGTTTCTTTTATCTTAGGGGCAGACTTCATCTCTAAAAGTGGCATGTTTTTTAGGTTCAAAAGTGCCAGATGTTTTTTAAGTTCAATCGGTGAGTTTTGATGCCTCTAGTAGGTGATTCTGACTGACCTCCTGCAGTCCGAGATGTGGGTTGTGAGCCTGAACAACCCAAGGTGGATCCGGTTTGTCATCTCCCCCCTGAGCAAGAGGAGGCCGTTAGGAGGCTATGTTTGCAGTTTACTGATGTGCTTACGCCTGAGCTTGCTAGTATAGAAGTGGTGTCATTAGTAGCATAAAAAGGCTCTTTCTGAAGAGGTAGTTTTCACCAGAAGGTAGCTACTTTCACCAGAAAGTAGGCTTGTTAGATATAGAATGTCTATGCGACTGGTCAGTGTTCAGCTTGCTATTGAAATGCAAGAGTGTGTGATGGCGCTTCTTACATACTTGACATGAGTGAGTAGATTTTCAAGAACTTAATGCATCAGTGCCAAAGCAATTTTGACAAAAAATTTTCCCTTTAATAAAGCTATGTCTATTTTGAGGAGATAAAGTAAATTCAGTGCATTTATGAACATTGTGCAATTTGAGCGACAATAAATACAGCACTTTAAAGACTTCGATGAAATAAACATCACATATTTATTAGATTTTGTGTTTAAAGAAGTTTTACTTTGAACATTACAATTTTTAAGATCATTGGAGGCTTTAGTGTTGGACAAAGATGAAACAAATGATAAACCAGTTAAGTTAGCTGCTTCTTGTTGTGATGACCTCGGTCTGGGACTGCTTATTTGGGTTTCTCCTTATCCGCAGCTCTCCACTAAATCTGGTGGAGGTTTTGCTATCCGTCACCTGCAACCTGCCCAATACTTGAGGCTCGGTAATTTTGTTGGATGAGATTATGAATGGAGTAGAAAGGAGAGTTGGAGAGGAAAATAAGAGATTGATGGCTTTTGCTGATGATATAATGGTTTGAGGGAGTACTATAGTAGAGGTACAGATACAGTTGGATGCATGGCAGAAGGAGATAAGTGAGTATGGATTGAAGTTCAATGTGGAAAAAGTGAGTACATAATAACAACAATAAAGAAAGGGATAACAATGGACAGACTGTTGTTGTGTGGAAAAGACTTAAAAAGTATTTTAAATACTTGGATAGTATACTGGAGGAAAATGGAGGAAACGAGAAAGACATAAATGAAAGAGTAAGACAATCTGGAAATTTTTACAGAGTAGTTGGAGGATTCATTCATTATTCATCTCTAAAATGCCGATCATAGAGATATGGGCGAACATGAGGTGTGAATGAGTGTGATGAGTGTAGATGAACGAGTGTAGTCATTGTTACTATCTGAGTTCGACTTAGCTCAGAAAGGACTATATATTAATAGCCCAATATCCAGGGCAACTATGGGACCTACAGCTGTACATGGGATCCGAACCACGTAGTGTTGGTCTGATTTTCAGCTAACTGACAAGTTTGACACTTAGTTCTCTCCCCTACACAACACCCGAACCTTGACTACCATTCAACATGGACACTCCAGACTTCTCTAGTAGTGTCTATATTGACGACAACCATTGAGCGGACGCCGTGTCGGTATTAAGAGAACCGAGCATGAAACCTATCGCCTACAATCTCCCAAACACTTTGTCCCCAAGTAGCTGAGTTACAGGACTGGTGGCGCCAGTGCCGACTTGATACACAGCAAGGATGTACCCCAAAGAAGCAAAGAAATTATTTATAAAATGTACTATGTACCAATTTTAACTTATGGAGCGGAATCGTAGAAAATGAAGAAGAGGGATAAAAGCAAGATTCAAGCAAGTGAAATGAGATTTTTGAGGGTGAGAAAAGGAATTAAGGAGAGAGATGGAATAAGAAACGAGACAATAAGAGATAGCTTAGGAGAAGAACCGCTGCAAGAAAGGATAGAAAGAGGAAGATTGAGATGGTTCGGGCATGTGAATAGGATGAACAAAAAACAGATTCCGAAAAAATGGTTGGCATATGAAACTTAGGGAAAGAGACCGAGGAAGACCAAGAAACAGATGGAGAGATGGAGTGAGGGAGGGTGTATTGAAGAGAGGGGAAGTGTGGGAAGACATCATGGAAGAGAGAAGATGGTGAGGAGGATTTTGTACCAGGCAGATCCGGTAACGACTGGAAACTGCAGAAGATGATGATATTTAGGCCTTAAATTCAAATTTCATGCAAAAAAATCCAACAAAATGTTTGGCATGAATTATTGAAATATTACATAAATATAGGTGTATAGGCCTAGGTATACCCTCTTAACAAATATTATAAGTATGGTTTTGAAACCACTAAATCAAATAAAAAATTCTGACGTTCTTTTCTTCATATTGGCAAACCTGCTTTGGGTCATCTCGAAATGGAAAGAAAGGATGTAAAAAACAGAAAATTAAAAGATCTCCCTCATATTTGTTCTGATCAATCCTTTAATGTAACATTTAAATCTTTCAACTATACAGTTATATTATACTTAATTTTCCATAAATGTGGCACATATTAAATCTTATTTTTAAATTACTCTTCACAAAGTGGCTGCACCTCCCAGATCTAATATGGATACAATTTAATTTTTCGTAAATTTAGCACATATTAAATCTTATATATATTGTAAAATTACTTTTAATCTGCCTATAGATAGGGTTGGGTGCAGTTAACATGTTAGTACAGACAATAAAATAGGTAAGAATCGGTGACAATAAAAAAAGGTGGTTATTGCCAAGAATAGAATAAAGAGGCTTATTACTATTCAAACAAATGCTTGGAATTAAATACAATTTAACATATAATATTTATATACTTCTTCTTGAATAAATTATTTAATGATACAGCTTAATTTAAGCTTACCTTTTTAAATATTGGGTTTTCTTCAAAGTAATTCCTACAGCTCTCTTATGAATGATTAAAATCCAAGTTTACATTGTGTTTCTTATCTCCTCAGAGAATATCTAGAAGTACATGAATAAAATCAGTTTAAGAATCTCTTTATAAAATAAAATGTATGAGCTTAGATCCTTGTTAGATTCAAACCTTGTTTTGCAGAGCTTTTCTGCTTTTATATGATGAATATTATCTTCTACTTTAAATGTTAGCGGAGTAAAATTAATTCTTCCTATTTATTCATTAAACAACAGTCTTATAGAATAATACTTGTTGACCCATTTCAGACAAAATTATCTTATTTTGATCTAGGTTAGTAGAAACAGAAACTATAATAATTACTAAATATGCTGTAAAAAGTGATTTTTTTGTCAAAATTACTTATAAGAAACAACTATTTTGTTGGACAAAATCATCGTCTCAAGATATACGGTAATGTAGCATACATACTGTAGGTTTGGTCTTATTTTATTTTAACTAGGTAATGTCAAATAAGAAAATATAAAACTATTGAGTATTCATTCATGATTTAAATTAATATCTATGAAATGACTGTTTATAAAATTCATTGAAAATGGAAAAAAAAGATTCCATTTGTTTAATTAAATTGAAGTGGGTAGTTAGGCAGTTTCTACTTACCTAACAAAGTATAACCAAGAAATTTCATAGCAAAATATTTATTAATGAACCTTTTACCTTATTGTTATTTATATATTTTTTTGCCACCTAAACAAATTTGTAATTTACATGGGCCAAGAATTGGCTATTATTTAACAAGATAATTGCTTTGTATTCTGCATAAATCACAGATTTTACAGAAAAATCTAACAAGACAGCAATAGATATATAACAATTATGCATGCAGCTAGCAGGTAACCAAAATAAACAATCTACAGCGTAAGGAAACATTACAAATCAGAATAACTAGTTTTAGGTATATAAATAAAGCCAATAACAACCATATTAATAACAAGTGCTATAACAACAAATTAAGTACCGTATAAATATCTAAAAATAAGCAGCAGTATTTATAATAAATATGATTTGTACAGTAGTAACAACAAACCACATCAATAATAACAACTAATAATTATAACATTCATAATAACCTAATCAAAAAAGAGAAGATGAGAAAAGTACAACAATAATGTACACCAAGAAAAATCATGCTGATGGATAGTACCTCCAGAATTCCATCGTCACATAGAGCCTCAGATTGCTCTAATAATACTGTTTTTGAAGATGGAAACAGAAGTGTCAAAAAAATTCACCTCATCACCAACCGAACTTGCCTCCCGCAGAAACCTGGATAGGGCACTGTTGTAGGCATATCCAGTAGGAGAACCTATGCTGAAATACAGTTCTGGAGCAAGTACCCCTTGGCACAGAGAAGTTGATGCAGCTTAAAATCGCAGGACAGTCCAGGTGAAAGTTTATTAGCTTATATAACACAAGGATATCAGCAATTCTTCTTCTCAGATAAAGAGGCTGGATCCCAAAGCTGTCCTAGAAAGACCGACATCCCGACATATGCATAGCCCAGTCTCATCCTCAGCATCCTTGTGAATCTTGTCTGGGTTCTAGTCAACGTGGAAATGTGGCCAAGCTGATGAGGCATCCATATGATCGAACCGTACTCCTCAATTGGTCGAATCAGATACATTTCTGATGCTCGGGAATTTGGCTGCAGAAGTGATCTCTTCTAATAATCTAACTCAATACTAAACACTTTCGGTATTTATGCAGTTTCTTGCCACCAAACAAAATTGGAAAATTTTACTTGAAATGGGTCTAGAATTGGCTGTATTTTCACGAGATGTTTTTTATTCTGTGGAAATCACGTATTTAACCAATAAAATCGTAAAAACCTTGTCACAATTTTTACCTAATCATTATATGCAACAATTAATCACAAAAATCGAATTCACCTACATCCCTGCGGGAATGACGGCCGGCAGGCCATCACGTTGGCAAAATACTCGAATTTAACAAAAATTACTAATTTTTCTTGAGTAAATATACAACTAGAATAAGTTAGGTTAGGACAGTAAAAAATGCATTTTGTGGGATGAAAAAATAATTTTACTGCAAAACCAATTATAAATTTGTGTTCGGCATTAAAAACATCAAATGAAAAAAAAGGTAATCATGCACTTACTTGCCACCTCTGAAAATACGATTTCTTGATGAAAAAGTGATGAAATATGAGTTTATATCTCTTGAGGACCTTGTTTCATCTGCAGAAAACTAGTTTATTATCTGATAGAGAAAAAAAAACTTGTTTGAAAATCATTATTTTTCGACAACTATTTTTCTCATTTCTTTTGTTTTTCATGCTGAACACAAATATATAACTGGTTTTGTAGTAAACATTTTTTTTTCAGCCCGAAAAATGTTTTTAACTGACATAACCAAATATAACCTAACTTATTCTAATTGCCTATTTTCGAAACAAAAATTCGTAATTTGTGTTAAATTTGAGTGTTTGGCCTCCATGACGGCCTCCTGGCCATCACTCCTGCGAGAATAAAGGCGAGTTCGGTTTTTTGTGATTGAAAGTTGTTTTATATAATGATCGCATATGGCCGCTAATCGCGATTCACCGCAATAGTAGTTTTTCCGTTGTATCTCAAGAAATAGTTGAAATAGACCAAAATAGTTTTCAAATTTGTATTCAGCACAAAAAACACATCAAAATAAAAAAGACGATTAACCCTTTCGATGCCGGGCATTTTTTCTCTTGATAAGCGAGAAATGCCGGGGGTATTTTTAGTGAATATGCATAGTTTACGTTATTTTGTTCTAACTTTGTTATTTTTCAATATATTTTCATAATTATTTTTTGGTTTTCCTTGTTTTGAAATGCTCTTTTTACTACTTATATATTTTCTTAAATAAAATATTGGTTTTAATTTGTAAAATCAACTTTTTTAAAAAATTTAAAAATGTTTTTTAATTTTTCAATTTTGAAACTTTCCAGACCATACAAAAAAAAATACTAGGACTATAAAAGTGACTTTACTTGATAGAACATTTAATTACTAACATGCATACCAAATTTCAAAGTCAATGAAAATCCCAGGATTTATCGTCATTTTTAGCAAAAGTAATCGGGAGTAAACAATCAAAAGTTAAAATTCAAAGGTGAACAAACGCATATTTCAAAGATGCTTAAAACACTTTTTCTGAGTAAAATAATCAATTCTCAACAGATTGGTACCGTATATGTGGCATATTAACGAAAATGCCTTATCGAAAAAAAAAATTACGAGCGGTCCGAAATATCGGACCGCGGCATTTTTAGCATAACTACCACTGTCCGATATACTGGACAGCGGCATCGAAAGGGTTAAAATACCATTTAAATTATCAGAAATTGTAAACAATTCTAAATGTTGACAGTTTTTTTTTTTTGAATTTTTCGTTAAAAAATGTTATTTCCGCGGAATAAAAAACATATCTTATGAAAATACAGCCAATTCTAGACACATTTAAAGCAAAATGTTCCAAATTTGTTTGGTGGCAAGAAACTGCATGAATAGGCCTACTAAAAAAATTGTCAAAATCTAGATTTTTAAAAAAGTTGTTTTTTCACCATCAAATAAAAAAAGTTTTTCGATTTTTCAGTAAAAAACGAGTTTTCCGCGAATTAAATCAACCTCCTCAAGATGCACTCATTTCACCACTTTTTCAAAAGATATTGTATTTTTAGAGGTGGCTAGAAAGTGTAGCCTATAGATACCACACTTTCAAACAGTATGCTTACATTTCAATTTTTGTGGAATTATAATGCCTATGCAGTTTCGAATGACCTAGTATATTCCCATGATAAATAGACCTGATTCTATTAACTAGTTATAAGATCTGTGCTGGTTATAATATCTGTGGTTGAGAAACTGCATAAACATATCTAAGTTAACATTAAGAATGGTAATCTTGGAAAAATGCTAGAGAAGGTAAATTACTTACCGTTAGGTAGGCCTATATTGACTTGTTATTGGATCTTATTGTAAAACAATAATTTGAACACAAATCTAGATGTTACATTCTTGCATATTAGACGCCGACAATACGTTTTTTTTGTTACATGTTCAATGTTGTTGTACTACAACTAAGTTATAAAGAACTTTGAATTAAATTGGATCTCTTTCTCTTTCAGTGTGAATATACTGTATATCCCCTTCCGGGTGCTGGTAGACTAACATAAGACGTAACTCACGTAACTAACTAAACTAAAAAACTTGACGAAACTCAAACTCACAGTCAGTCAGTCAGTACTGTATATAAACGTAGACATTTAATAACTAACTGATCCCGCTTCCCGCTTCTTTCTTCTTTTTCACATCCCACTATCTAGACGGCATGGAGTACCGTCATAGACTAAGGGTTAAATGTTATTAAATTATTATGGTATCACTCTACAGTGTTATAAGTGTCGCATTGCATGCAATCACCCCTTAACTCATCGTGAAGTAGTTGCTCATATTTTTGCAACAGATTTCTATACAAAAAGTCAGACGGTTGCATAAAAGTCACTAACAGTTGTTAGACAACTGTTAGAAATAGTTGTTAGACTATTTCCGTTGAAAATTACGACAATCAAGGCGCTATCGTTTCTACCACTCGCGTTCTAACGCTCTCAGGGGAGCCTCTGCGTCCAAATTGGACAGAATTTTTATAGGTCATAAAAGACTATCCATTGTATGATGAGTATGCCTTATCCGATACATTGTAGAGACTATTTTATAAATTTAAGAATTTTACCTGTAAATTTTACATCTACAGTATATTTTTGAAATCTGCTTGTATGTCAAATCACAGTTTTTATAGTTAAAAAACAATATCCACAATTACAACATTCAGGAACAATTTTGCGGTTCACCACAGATTAACTTTTTTTAGAAGAAACCGCTCTATCCTGGACTTAAAATCTTTCAAAATCTCCCCTTAACTATTAAGCAATAAAATACAATGTGTAAATTTAAGAGCAGCCTAAAGTTTTTTGCTTCAGAATGCGTTTTATTCTGCTGAGGCATTTTATAACTTTTAAAACAATTAAGCAATCACAGCCTAACCTAACCTATCCTTTATTGGATTACGGATGTCCCGCTTCAGCCGGGCACTGGGACAACTCCAAAGCCAAACGAGGCCAGCTGGAGGCAACGGAAAGTATAAGGTAAGGTATATTATATTTACCGTATGGTTTGTTGTCAGCTACCATTTGTTAATTTTAAAGCTGCTATGTATACTTGGATAAATATCCAAAAAGCATGATATATGTATAAAGTGGTCTCCTGTCACAAAGTTCAATCCATCGAGCCATCTAAGACCTGCGTCACTTATTCTCCGTATGCTGACTAATTCTCTGTAAAGGAGCGCAAGGGCCACTCTGTAAATATGTAATCCATTGTTTGAATAGACTCCCCGCAATCACATGACTGATATATAGCCAATACCCAATTATACTTCCAGTAATTGCATGCATCTGCCAACGCCAGCTCGGAACCAACTCAAGAGTGTCCACTCCCTACGAGGGAGGTTCATCCCACCTACAGGTATTTACGGATCGTTAATAAGGAACTTATTACGTCCATAGAAACTGTTCCACGCTATCACCCAGTGAAGTTTGGTCCTCTCAAATGGAAAGCAGTACGTTGAGTTGGGTTTCGAGACTTTAAGCGACCGCTCTGACTTGGGAGATCCTGTATAATGGGGAGGTGCGGGGCAATAAAGATCTTATTAAATACTTTGAGTAGTGCATCCTGACGTCTTATCTCTGGAGGAGCTATATTGCACAGCATCGGAAGCCAAGGAAGTGAAGTTGACATGAGAGTGCCACTAATAGCTCTCATGACCATATTAATTTGGACATCGCCCTCTTTAGTGTGAACACTATTTAGCCATACGGGAGGACTATATTCAGCAGCTGAACAGACCAGTGACAAAGCAGTTGTACGCAGTACATGTGCGTTGGCTCCCCCAAGTTGTTCCGGCAATATGATGTAATACATTTGCCCTGGTTTTAATTTTAGTTGCTTTTTTTAAAAGATTGCTTTTAAACGTCAGCGATCGATCTAACATTACTCCCATGTACTGCGGATGATCACTATGATGGAGCTTTACACCATTTAGGAAGATGTTCAATTTCCGATTAGCAAGTCTGTTACTTAAGTAGAATTAGGCTACTTTGGTTTTTGATGGGTTAGGATTTAGCTTCCAGGTTCTAAAATAGTCTTCGAGGGCTGGAAGGTCACTTGTGAGTGTTTCTTCAGTAGTTGTGAAGCAGTGGCGGCGGAAGGATTTTTGAGAAGGGTGGGGGTAATCGGGACAAAATCGAGGGGGTCTGAGGCCGCCCCCAGGGATCGAACATTTGAAGAATAACACACCTGGAAATCACGTTTTACACTATCCTAGCATTTAAACTTAATAAAAAAAAAACTCACTACCATTGTATGTGTATGTATGGGCGAGTGGGTCAATACCATCGTACGTGTATGGTTGGGTCAATACCACTGGAAGTGAACAAGCTTTTATTTTTGTTTGATTTTTTAAAATTATCTTGTGGTACGCTTATGTTCTTAAATAGTATTTAGTACTCCCTGGTGAACCACTGACATAATTTCCATGGGAACAGTCTTAATTTTGGAACAAAGTTAGTATAACAATAAACAAAGTTTACAGGCACAGCTATAATGCACACCTTCTTAGTATAATTGATATTAACCTTTTTACGTTACAGTATATTAACATAAACTTCATTACAGTATAATATATTCAATGGTAATAATTAAAATATTATAATCAATATTAGATACTAGTTCTTATTTTATTAATTTATATCTTACCATAGATGTAATACCTTCTTGTTAGCCTAACAGAATAGCCTAATAATGAAAACCTAATTGAATTGCCGAAGCACCACTAATAAACAGTTAGAAAACAAAGGGAATGGAAATTACATACCAATATTAAAAATAAAATATTTTGTGATAAATTTCAGTATGCCTATCACAAAACAATAATCATTTTTGTCATAAAATTTTTCAGTATGTTTTGATTTCGTTGTATGTCAATGTTTCAGTTACTTGGAAAACTATTAACTAACTTAATAATGTGGTACTGTTATAAACAAATTTTGGGGCAGAATAGGGTTAAATAATAATAGGTAGGATGAACAATTACAAGTGTTGTATTAACATAAAATCTAACTGTTAATACATTTAAAAAGTTGTCAATTGCTGAGATAAACAATAAAAGTAGGCGTAAGTGTCTGGGAACTATTTTAAAAAACTATTACAAGAATTAGTCTTTGAAATTTCCAAAACCTAAATATCTACTTTCCATTTTACTGGCAAAAATTCTTACAATGGTCTTGGCATCTATATTTTTTGCAATGACTTTTGTATATTTTGACTCTAGGATGTTGAAATCTGTATTCAATTTCTGACTTTAAAGTGTCCACAACTTAAAAGTACTGTTATCTCAAATAAGTCTCTAGACCGTAGAACGTTACTGGTTGAACATTTTAAGAGACATTTCTTTGTTCAAATCTTTTGGAGGTAAACAAATAAAGGAAAGGATTACGGGAAGTAAAACCATATCCGTCCCTCATTTCTCCACTTTCTTCCAAAATTCGTTACATATCTCATAAATTCTCCAATTTGTTAACCGATGTTTAATTATATTATTACTTACAAATTGTTGTGTTAGAATGTAAATTATATTATATGTGTGACAATTAACCCACCACTTCAAATTGAAAGTGTTTTGATTAATTAATGTATGATATCAAAATGAATCTATTTTTCCTTTGCTCAACATTATTAATATTCAATGTTTCTTCTATGACCCCTCTGACTCCTTCTACAGTTATAGGGGGGTTAGCTGACCCCCCGGTTCCGCCACCACTGTACGCTGGTAAGCTAAAGCAATATCATCCGCATATATATATATATATATATATATATATATATATATATAAGTTCTAGACTTTGTGATTTGGATGTCAGCGGTATACACATTGAATAAAATTGGAGCAAGTACAGACCCTGTAGCCGCCCATCCTTCAGCTGTCTAAAGGAGCTTTCTTCATGACCGAAATAAACTTTTATCATGAAGAAGCCGAAGAAACTTCTATCAGTCTGGCCCTAAGCATTGACACCAGTCTCAATAGAAAGGGACAAGGAAGGAGGTTGTAGAACTTAAACAACAAACCTTTGTTCCATACTGTGTCATAAGCTGCTGTAAGATCAATAAAAGCGGCATATGTTTTCAACTTCTTTTCAAACCCATTTCCGATAAATGATAACAGAGCTAGGATCTGGTCGCTACAACTTCGGCCAGGGCGAAAACCAGCCTGCTCAACTGGAACATTATAATCAAGAATGGGTGATATTCTATATTGTATAACAGCCTTTCTAGAAACTTATTACAAACACTAAGAAGAGGTATTGGGTGATAACTTTCTACTCGTTCGTGATTTTTGCAGGCTCCAGAACAGCTACTAATTTTGATCGCTTAAATGCTTTTGGCAAATTACCTGTAGATAATATCTTATTGTAGACTGTTTGAAGCCATTGTTTCACTTTGCTACCATCATGCAGCAGAAATTTCGGTAAGATACAGTCAAGACCGTTTGCTTTCCCTGCTGGTATAGCAGAAATCGCGCTGTCTATATCTTCCTCCGTTAAATTTCTGGAGACTTCCAGGGGTGCCATTTGACTCTTTTAAATTTAATTTAGCTTGTAAAGCACATGTTTTTAGAAGGATTGCGGGCTGACTTTGATAATCTGACTATCCGTTTAGCCGTATTATAAGCCTTCGGTAGGAGCGCTTCTTTTTTATTTAGAGATTTACTAGTAGACTTTTCTTAAAAGTGATCACGCTTCTCTACTGCTGTGGGTGAAGTTTATATCTTCAACAGTTTAACCAATTTTTTCGTCCTTGAACTAGCCTATCTAGAGAGTACAGCAATTGATTAGCTGTGATTGAGTTTTCGATGGCATTAAACTCTTTGTAAAGGTCATCTTATTCCTAACTCCATCTTGGTATATATTTGTTTCTTTCGGTGCAGGCTTAACAATGACCAGACGAGACTTGTGAAACGATCGTCATTTTTTATTGTAGGAGGTTTTTACGGCCTCGTAATATCTTCAAATGATATCTTTAGATTTTTTTTATGAAATATGAATAGTCATCGTCAAGTATATTTATGAATTATGCACTCATAAAAAATTGTAGACAGATTATACTTTGTATTCTAACGAACATTGAAGGATTACCTCTAACTGCTGTTTTGGAATCAAGAATGCATTATTGAGAATATTAATTAAATGATATTACATTATTAAATTTTCTAACAAATCTTTCACTTAAACGGAAATAAAGAAAAAAAGTTCAATCATTAATCAATTAGGATGTTGGTTTTATATTGATTAGGGCAAGCCTATTGTCCAATTCTTTATTTGAAATTATATACGTGCTTTATTCCAAACCTTTATTAGTTCAGTTTAATAATATGTGCATGTCGAAAAATATTTGTGTTTTTCCTTACAACTTAGTCCACTTTGTTGCTAGTAGATAGTCTTCAGAACTCGAACGGGTACAACATTTTCGCATAGCAAAAGAAAAAAAAAAAACAATGACAATGAGAATCCATTAGGCTATTATTGTAATTTAAGTAATAGTTTATTTTTGTTTCATATTTATTTGAACGAAAATAGAACAAATTCAAAAGGCTCTATAGGTAAACATTTACTTAAATTTTATCAACAGTTCCCTTACAACACTTTTTATACTATGCAGGAATTTTCCTGTATCATAGACCTTCTATTATACCGTATAATAGAAGGTCTATGCCTGTATAGTGTTTTGTCATTTTAGACCAGTGGCGCGTGGCTGTTCCGCCAATACCAAAGTTATTTTATTCGGACTATAATGCACAGGAACTCCTTAAGCAGATGTGGCAAAAATGTTGTAACTCTTCTTGTAAAAAATTAAATAGAACTTATACTTAGTAGACATCAAAATATTATGAGCAACCCATTAGAATGGCGCAAAATACCACAAAATAGACGGTTGCAAAATCGGTGATGGGCATTTCATTCCAATATATCATGAGCATTTTACTATGCCCATGAGTATTAATTTGGAAAGTTGTTGAAAACATCCCAAATTAACACTCTAACTTTGCCTGATTCTATGCTAATACTCCAAGAGGAATTGGTAAATATTCGAACAGTTGTAAAACTTAACGTAAGCATGCCTTCTCCTGGCAGTTGATGGTGAATATTTTGTTTGTTGTTGTGTAACATTTATCTTGATTACCTGTATGCTTTGTCCGCTCACTTAAATATTACATTTCCTGGGCAGAGGATCGGTGTTGGAAAGCTTTTCTATTGACCTCTAAAATTACCAAATTCATCTATCGTATTATTTAGTCCGGAGATGAGTAAAAACTGTTGTCTAAAAGAAAAGAGCAAATTCTTACATAACATTTCCGCTTTCTAAATCTGTGTTTTGGATTCGGATGAACATCCAAATGGAAGTTTAGAAAAGTTAAGAAACGCAACAAAATTAGTTCATACAAATAACTAAACATTTTTAATGTTAATGTTTTTCAAGATCTGTTGTGAAAAAGATACGCAAAAGTGGTCCAACACAATATTTATATTAGTTTAATATAAAAACATTAATAACCTCACACGATAGTATTTCGAAAGGAATAGATATATATGTACTGCGCATATATGTAAAGAATGTGTTCTCACACGTATCTGTTTGGTTTTATATGGAGCCAAATAGTACCATAGACCTATGATAGAAGATCTATGCCAATAGTGCCCATCGATACATCGATGGTAGTGTCATGATATTTACTTTTGAAGCAACTCATTTTATTTTTGTTGAAGCAACTTTGAGTTATTTTTGTTCATTGAATCATCTGTTTAACAGTTATTGTTTGTTTTGTTGGTTGCCACTTTGTCTTGGTACTGGTAGGTTAGTTAATTAGTTAAGTTGAATTTTGATTAGTCCTTACTTAAACCTGATGCTTCTGCAAAAGAAAAAAAGACCAGTGTATTGATTAACTTGTACTTCTGTAGTTGAAGTATTTTTTTCAAGTTTCTGTTAAAGCAATTTAGGCAATTCAAGTGCTGCAACGCAGGTTTTATACATCACAGGTATATATACATAAAGCCTATTATTGTTTATTTTTGATTTAATATGGTCATCAATCACATTTTGAAAATCGATATTCAAACTCAAAAATTCTCAGTCAATTTTATACAAATACATGTACAGAATTGCATCAGTACATTTTTCATGACTAAAAGAAATAATAATTTTATTTAGTTTTACATTCATATGTCTATGTCATTAGAACAATAAGAAAAAAAACTATTTTCATTCTTAACTTTATAATGTTGGCTTAGTTAACATCTTTAAAACTAACATTTTTATGATACAAAGATGATTTCTATTATCCATCATAATGATCTTCAAAAGAGTAAGATGATATGTTTAATAGGTAGGGTAAAGTGACCAGTAGTGGACACCGTTAAGACTTTTCACACTTTAGTATTTTCTAATGCAGGTATCTTGTACATAGGAAATATAAAAAAATATCAGTTGAATAGCCAATATATTTTTATTTGTAGCCAAATAGGCAAAATCTTAAATACTCTAATTGAAATTTTATTATAATATAAAAAAACACCACAAGTACATTTTTAATGGTAGTGGACACTGAAACATCAGTAGTGGCCACCAACAAATTTAATGGTGGATACCCCAAAATCAAAATGTAGACATCTCTTAAAAAGATGATTGGATACTTATGACAAATGAATGTAGGCCTTTTATATATAATATAACAATTAAAATAAAACATAATAACATCTTAATAACTAGATTATAAAATAGGTACATACATAAATTGCAGTTTGAGATCCGCATTAAATCACTTATTAAAACCTACCAAAATTTTAACACAGTAAATAAAGTATGGTATGGTAACCAAATTAATATCTAATAATAGCAACTAAACATGTTAACAAGAATAGAAAACAGGAACATGTATCCTAAGTTATAAAGTACCGGTACAGAATAGGTTGAGCGTAGGTTAAATCAGTTGGCCTACACCACCCAAGATCGTAGACAATGCTCACAGCTTTCTTCTGTCTAAGATAACACAATAATTAAAATTAATACATATCACATTAGAACATAATGAAATCAGCTTAAGAATTAAAATACAGAACAGGAACAAAATAAAATACAGGTTGTGCCATAAGTGAAATAAAATAAAAAGGTTAGTGAGTAAAATAGAGCTTTCCCTGTAAGATTCACACAGTCATATCAATTACACTGTGGTACACACATAATTAGGCTAAAAAATACATGTGCATATAGAGGGGCCTAGGATTAAAATGAATTAAGTAAAAAATTAAGTAATTAAAATAAAAAATACAAACTTGAATAATATACAGACTAAAATACAAATCTACTCAAAGGAATCATCAGTTTCTTCTTCCTCTTGGGCACATAAATGACATCTAAATGCTATATTGTCATCTTCACTGTCCGTTTCTAGACCAAATGAATATCTGTGAATTTTAGGAATACATTTAAAGTGAAAGGCTCCTTTACAAATTTCACAGTTAATCCATTTACAGCCTAGTTTTTGAGCATTTTCCTCTTCCCAACTAGCACCGCAGTTTTTGCAGATCCAGAGTCTTCCCCTTTGTGTTTCTTCTTGGTTTTCTTCTTGTCTTTCCTATTCTTTTCTTCTTCTCTTAAATGAAAATGTTTTTTCCATTTTTCAGAGGATACTATAGAGGGAAACAGTCTTTTATTGGGATGTTTTTTTCAGACTTCGGTGGAGTTGTAGGCCACACCAAACATGTTTTGAATGGGCTAATGATAACATGTTTTTTTCTTGATTTTATGGATGAGTTAGAAGAGACTGAAGAAGGAGTTCCTTGTAATTTTGAAGCTAATGGAGATTTGCATGCATTTGAAGGCCCTGGTTTTGGCTCAAATTTCAGATTAGGAGGGGTTAAATTAGATTCTTCATTTGGCAAAATTAAGTTTTTTATATCGTCATTCTCATTAAGAAAACAATCGGCACCAAGAATTTCTTGCATTTCTGATATAATCTCTTGTGGATCCTCAATTTCCATGGGGAGGTCATCAAATTGAACCAATTCATTTTCTTCACTGAGATTTTCATCTTTCTGCACTTGATTATATGTATTATAATGATAGGAGTTTGAGTTTGTATTATAATGATAGGAGTAACCAGACAGACATTATAGGCACAGTTATAATGATAGGAGTTTCAGAACCTTGCTCCGAAGTATTTGCAAGCAAATTGTTATCTTTTTCAAAAATTTTAACAGGCTTACAAGCAGAATCTATTTTAATTGCATGTCAAACTTCATACAATTCCTTAGCTGTAGTTTCTTCTGGAAATTCCTCCCACCATTCATTTTTTGATTTGAATACTTGCTCAAACATACTCAGTCTATCAGGATCAGTAATCCTCTCTATGTAAGCAAGAAACTCAGTTTTACTTTCAACTTCTGGTAGTTTGATTTTATTTGAATCTTGCTTAATATGATCTTCAAGTGGATTAGTTACAATTCTGGTCTTAATAACTTTATCAAAGTTGATAGCATCAGCAGTAAATGGATGTAAGCCGCAGCATCTAAACCCTGCTATTATGCTTTGAGAAGTAACTTTACTGAGGGCTGTCTCGAGAAGTTTAGCAAACGTTTCTCTGGTAACATCTTTAAAAAAATTATTGTATCGCCATTCTTGATATGTTGATTTCCAGTACTTTTTTAGTGGTCCAAAAACCGACACATCCGCTGGCTGTAGAAAATGAGTACAATTGGGATGTAATGCCACAAGTATAATATTACTTTCTGAGCACAAATCGCTGACCTCTTTGGTTACATGTGACCGGTATCCATCTATAAAGAGAACAACAGGAAAAGTTGCGTTTGATTCTTTTAAAAATGGCATAAAAAAGTTACTTATATATTCGTAAAACAGCTGGCCATTCATCCAGCCACTCGGTGAAACACCAATACCCCAACCATCAGGAACGCTCTCTGCGATTGCTCTCGGTAGTCTTTTGTAAGGATATATTATCATCGGATTTACTTTATTACCATCAGCACCAAAGCAACACATAACTGAGATTTGCTCCTTTTCATTGTTTCTTACTTGGGCATAACAGTTTTTTCTCCTTTTTCACAGAGCGATTTCCCAGTTTTTGGGCACAGTCGGAAACCTGTTTCATCTGCATTGAAAATGCGACTAGGGTCTTCCAAGACATCTTCCAATCGTTCATCCTTAAAATACTGAAAAACCTCAGTAAACCACCTGCGAACACCTTCTTCGGTTACATTCGCTCTTCCTTTGGTGAGGGTTTCAGCTTCTTTCCCAGCTATTCTCGGGTGACACTTCAAAAATGCTTTAAACCAAGAAGTACCGGGTCTTCCGTTTGGAAATGCATTAATTTTTGCTTCTGTCATGATTTTTTCTACGCTGTCACAAATGTTATTCTTATGTACTGGAAAGCCTTTTCTGCAGCAAGACAATATATACTCTTCTAGTAAGGCCTCCTCTGCTGTTGTCAAAACTGTTGAAGACCCCATTTTTGCCTCAATAGGCACCTCCCCTCTTACCTTCCGAATTAGTGATGTACGAAGAACATCAAATCTTTTTGCTGCTTCCTTTTTGGACATCTCGCCCTTCTGTACTGCCTTAACCGCCCTTTTTCATGTTTTCTTCGTCATACTGCAGCAGCACTTTCTTCACGGTCTTCTTTTTTTTCCGCTCCGGTCTCTTTTCTGGTTTGTTTTTGGGAGACATCTGTATAAAAGGCCTAGGCCTTAAAAATATAAAAAAACATGTTATTAAAAAATGCCAGATATAATATGAAATTCACCTTTAATATTCGTGGTCTAGATTATATCAAGGAATCATAGGGGTGTCCACTACTAGGTTACACAATTGTAAAGTGGACACGAGGGTGTCCACCACTCAAATAGTTAAGAGTTCACAAACTAGTAATGGACACCCCCTTAATAGTGATACAATCTTGTTTTTAGAAGCAAATTTCTTCTCATAATAAAAAAATACAGCTTTTAAAATATATGAAATGTAAAATTAAGCAATTGTGGATAAAAATTACACTATATACTAGTTAGTAAAACTGCACAGTCCTTACCTTAAAATGGAAAATTTCCTCTAGTTCTTGTGTCTGCATCCACAAAACCTTTCTTCCCTCCAAAACTGAACAGCTGATTTAACTAAGAAACTTGCCATATGATTGTAACATAATTGAGGAATATGAAAGGCAGATTGAAAAAAAAATAAAAAAAATCTCATACTGAAATGAAACTGAATTACTTACCTAGGTGTCCACTACTAGGTTAGTGTCCACTACTGGTCACTTTACCCTACTGTTTTAGTTTTGAAAAAAAATTTAACAATATTTTGTTCATTTACAATATCCCGGAGAAGGTACTGCAGAAATTTAGGTATTTATGCTGTTTCTTGCCAGCAAACAAATTTGGAACATTTTGCTTGAAATGGGTCTAGAATTGGCTGTATTTTCACGAGATATACTTTTTATTCTGCGGAAATAACGTATTTTACTGAAAAATTAGAAAAAACCACTGTCACAACTTTTAGTATTTTTGTCATATTTCCGTTAATTTAAATGGTATTTTAATCATCTTTTTTTATTTTGATGTGTTTTTTGCGCTGAATACAAATTTTAAAACTATTTTGGTCTATTAAAAATATTTATCGAGATATAACGGAAAAACTACTATCGCGGGGAATTGCGATCAGCGGCCATTACGCGATCATTATATACAACAACTGTTAATCACAAAAACCAAATTCACCTGTATTCCTGCCGGAATTACAGCCGGCAGGCCATCACGGAGGCAAAACACTCAAATTTAATGTAAATTACAAATTTTTGTTGAGGAAATAGACAATTAGGATAAGTTAGCTTATGTTTGGTTTTGTCAGTAAAAAATGCATTTTTCGAGCTGAAAAAATAATTTTACTACAAAATCAGGTATATATTTGTGTTCAGCATAAAAAAGTTTGTTTTTTCACCATCAGATAAAAATTAAATTTATGATTTTTTGGTAAAAACCAAGTTTTTCGGGGATGAAAAAACACATCAAGAGATATAAACTCATATTTCACCACTTTTTCAACATGAAATCGTATTTTTAGACGTGGCAAGAAAGTGCATAATTACTGAGATTTATTTCCAGCAAACATTGTCTTATTTTTAAACATTTCCAAATTATGACGCTCTGTTGTGAAATGGTACCTAGTGTTATGCCTATGGTTTTGTTGTTGAAAACTTGGAATGTAAAATAATTATATTTACAATATTTTACTTTTTAAAAAATGTATAAATCGTACAATGTTAAAATACGATTTAAAAAGTAAAGTTTTTAAAAATAAACTTTAATTGAATCACGGCTGGATAAATCGCACTTAACTTTAGTAGCATTTTTGTATTTTTAAAATATAAATAAAATTCTTTATAACTACAAAAAAATGCTATTTATTGATTTATTTGTACATATACGGTATACACCATTTTAAAGTTATGTGCAATTTAATCCACCCATGATTCAGTTAAAGCTTATTTTAAAGAACTTGGGATTTTAACAGTGTAGGATTCATACATTTTTGAAACAATAAAATATTGTAAACAAAATTACATTCCAAATTTTCAACAACAAAAACAATAAGCATTACACTGGGTACCATTTCACAGCTGAGCGTCATAATTTGGAAATGTTTAAAAAAAAGAGAACGTGGAGTACAATATAGTAAACTAAAAGAATATGCTTGATAATATCATGGTCTTTTATTAGAATATTGTAGGCCTACTTGGAATTTATGCAGTTACAGTACCAGTTGCTTTGCAAATCTTGACATTTTTATCTTCATTGGGTAGAATCAGGTAGGTTCTATGTTTTCTAGGAAAATGTTTCTCTACATTAAATTCCTTTTGTACTAATAAAAATATCTGTTTTATTGCAAATCTATTTTTTTGTCTACCCTCCTTTGTTCAGGAGCTCCCTCCTCATAAGCTTCATCTTATTTATTTACGGTCAAACCATTTTACAATAATAATAACACAAAAACTATATGTACAATGAAAAGAAAATTAGCCAATATAACACATGTTAAATGAGGAACCATCTACGTTTAACACAAAGTGAAAATTGAAATTTAAGTATTTGCTGATCAATGAACAGGAAGGCTGACTAACATGAAAAAGATTTACTGTACTTTATGTACTAAATAGATATTGAAGCTTAACAATGGTAAGATCTACACAGCACAACGACTTAAGGATTAGATAACAAAGATAAATATTGAACATGATAACAGTATATAGACTAACTAACCATGCTAACTGAAAATAAAAATAATTTAATAGAAAACAGCAAGTAGAAATTGAAGTAACGACTATGGAAATATAAACATGCAAAAAAAAATATCATGAACAGTTTGAGATAACGCAAGTCTTAGTTCGTTCATTTTGGTTCTCAGACCATTGACGTTCTGGTAATAGATGCTGATCTGGGATCTTCTCGGAGAGCTACTCAGTTTTTTGGAGCCGATTTCACAATTTTAGGGTACTTAATGGTTAGATTTAATTCTCCTGCCTTAGTCCGGTCGTCCAGTTCCTTCCCTCAGAACTGTTGAGTACTGCCTCTCTTTAAGAGTCCTATCACGTCTAATAGATACCTGAGACAAGCTTTCATCAGCAGAACCCAAGGTCTCGGAAGAGAACCGCTTTTAGCTGCATCTTCATCATGAAACATAACTTTGATTGGGCGATCCTTTCCTCCAGCCTTCCCTAGTCTGAAGAAGGAAAAATTATTGGGTAGTTGCAGATCAAAAACATTGTATATCTTGGTTATCAAGTCAAGATCATGACTTTTCTTGTCTTCCGGCCGTTTTTTATTACTTTCAGGAATGTTGTACATAATTACAATATGGAGTCTACATGCCCGTTCAGATATCTCCGCAAATACTTCCTCTTCATTTCTTGGGACGGATGAATTCGCCTTGAGCTCTTTTATTTCACATTCCATTTTTGAGATTCCCTTCTCAGCAGCAGTTGGACGTGGTTCAAATTCAGTGAGTTTAGCCGTCAAAACGTCAACTTTTTTGTTCAAGTCCGAAATACCAGCAGTTATTTCCTTGAATTTGTCTTTGGTTGCAAGATCAGACACTTTATTAATTAGGAAAGACAATTTATTAGACAGTTCCGAAGCGGAGTCCTCCAATTTGCAATCAGCACGTGAACAATACCACTTCAAAGTATTATCTGCAGTCAATTTTGTATATTCAGTCCTGGGTTTCTTAATGCAATCTCGATGGAACCAACGAATACACAGCCCATCGCAGCAGATTCCTTCATCGGTGTCCAAAACAGTTTTAACACATACGGGACACACGTTAACTGATATAGAACTCATTTTGTTGACTTGATGGTTGGCACTCTGGACGATACTCAAATTTATAGACACGATCTATACTATACTATTTATAGACACGATCCTAACCTGACAGTTTAGAACAGAACAATTGTTAGTCAAACTAAATTTCAAGAAATCAATAATAAAAAGCAAACAGATCTATAAGGTAAGTAACATTTAAAAACACAAATAAAACATGATTAAAAGCATAAATATGAAGAAATATCACTAAAATTGATAAAAATTTATGAGAAATAAAATTTAAATGATTTTACTACAAGTAAAAACAGCTGATTGGTATTCCTTAAGATAGGAATACCAATCATGCTGCTCTGCTAAATACATCCTCTTAAATTGTGCAGTGGTACCAGAATTCAAGTCAAGGCACTTACGAAACATATTATTGAGGCCTCCATGATCTCAGGCGCAGACGAAGTTGAGACTGTTTTTATTCTGCGAATTCCATCTGACTGTAAATTAACTTTTAAATGTTTGCAATTACCAGTAAAAACATGACTTACCATGACCATTTACATAGCCCAAGGGCAAACTTTTAAAGTAGCTGGAGTGTATTTGCAGAACGACTGTTTCTTCCACGGGCAACTTGTAAGACTTCAGCGTCTTGGGAATATTGTGTCTCTGTATGTGGACTTTTTTCAGATAGTGCTACGAAAGTTATAAATAAGGCTCTTTACGCTCTGATATGAAATTTAATTTGTTATAATATTCACATCTTTAATATTTGTTTTTATTGTTATATCGTTATAGTTATCAGTGCTGTTATGATTGAGTCTATGTAGTTTATTTAATGTCAATGTTAACTAGTATTAATTTGTCTTCTGTCATGTGAATTTTCGTTCTTTAATTGTAGTAATGGCCATCAGATGTAATATTATATGTAATTGATTGTAATGCCATTGTTAACTTAGTACAGTTTGCTTCTATATAGTCTATTATCATTGTTATCGTATTTGTTAGTTGTATATTGTTACAATTTCTTGTTCTTATCCTTAGTTACTGCCATCAAATGTAAATGGATTGTATATATGATACATTGGGTTTCCTGTTTAAATAAATAAAAAACTATGTTGCCTGCTCTTGAGGCATCTCTTTAATAAAATCTTTACATTAGCAGCTTGAAGGACAAACCACAAATGTAGTTCACATAGAATTTTTCTAATGAGATTCTAAACCAAATTAAAATAAAATAGATAGTATAGAAAATTAAATATAGCAAGAAGTTTTATTCTAAACCAAAGTTATGTCAAGCTTTACACCTTTAACTGTACATATATTGGTAAATGTAAATAGGCCTATATGGCCTCATTGTTAGCTGGCCTCCCCGTGGCCAGACTAGATAGCCATTTTTTCAAATATAAAATGGCGAAGTAACAGGCACATGTTATTACAATCCAAACAAAAACGAAACAAATTTAAAATTCTGGTGTGTTGATAGCAGACCTATATAAATATTCAAAAGGCTCAAGGGTAATTTTTATTTGTCTCCATGGTAGTTCGTCGCTTTAATTGCCCTTTAAGAAGTTTTAAATTACTTCTCCTTTTTATGTTCTTTTCAACACAGGATTTTTAAAGTGCTTCAGTTAATATCCCAGAATTTCCTGTCACCTTTTCCCTCCCTCATTTTCTTCCAAGGGCAAGCCTTTGGGAAGGAAAGGACAACTTCTGGTCCTGAAGAAGTTGATTCAATACATATTTTAGTGGCAGAGTTTTGAAATAGATTGCTGAGACTCATTAGAAAATGATGGAGTTTCATCAAGACATGACGCTGAACTGTTTCATCACAGTTATCATATTAAATATTATGTTTGATGGTTTATCTGAAAGTGTGGCCTATCAGTAACATTTAAACAAGCACTGAACACTGTTGATTTTGACCATATGCCAGTTTACTTAAATCCAGGAACAATATATTTATGTGTAAATGATAAGTAATGTTTTTGCTGCAAGGCCATTCAAGTTTTGTACAGTGATGAAGTTAACGATAAGCCAGTCATTCTGAGTACTGCGAGCTCCTATTTGAAAGGGTTTATGAAAAGTTATATCAAGCGGTGGCTTTCATGGAGAGGGATTGTTAAAATAATAATACCATCGGCACTAGCATTAAGTATTGCGTCTAACGTAATATGTCATTCATGATTGTCCATAATTAGGAGAATAGAGTGTTCTTTTGAATAGTTTGATGCTTTTTGTCTGTTTGGAATTCAGATATACATTAGTTCTATTAACTAATAAATCTTGATAAATTTGTATTTTGGGTTTGTGTAGCGGCAGATTATAATGTATTTTCATTAAGCCTTTCATCCAGCCAAAACCTGCCATTTGCACTGTCTTTCATTTGGCTGGACATTGACCTAGTCATAGGCAAGTAGTCATATCAACTTATAAAAAAGTCTGTGGTTCATCTGAGAACTCTTCAAAATATTCTTGTAATTAGTTTTTGCTCTTAATAAAAAACTTGGTTTTATGCGTATTTGAGTCTTAACATTTTTTTATTGGTATCAAAGGCGACACTATTACAAGAAGGCTTATCTGCTCTAAGCAAGTTCTCGGATGCATGGTTCTATAAAACAAAGTATTGTGCTTTATACCGTAATCACTAGCGCTTTGAAACAGAGGCATTTTTTCTTCAGTTATAGCTTTAATAGTTGCCTCCATATCTCTTTCATTAGCATCCAGATGGCTCATTTTCTTGATTTAAGTTCAAACTATCTTCAGCCGAAAACCCCCGGAAGTAATTAGTATAGGGCAAATATTTCTAGATAAATAAAATATTGAAGACAGGTTGAAAAACTCTACAATGCTCAGGTGTTATTTACAAAAAGAAATGTACAGAGTAGGCTAATATTTTATCTTATTTATTACTAAACCCACGTTTTGAGACATTTAAATGTATGATGTTACAGAACATAGTTATTGTTATCTTTAAACACATAATATAAAACATTGTGTCGTATATTTATTTTTGTTTATTCATATAGTAATAAGCAAATATTAAATGAATTTTAATATTGATGCATGCTTCATTAATTAACTAATTACTGTATGTAGGATTTCTTTCTTTCAGATTTAGAAAATAATTATAAACATAATTCTTTGTAAAGAAAATCAGTCAAGAAGTCATTTGGTGAGAGAGCAACAAAATGACAGCTCCAATGGAACGTATACAGACGTTAGATTCAATTGAAAAAGATATAATTTTATGTTTACAAAGTGCAGGTTAGTACGAACAAAATGCTTGTTTACTACTACTTCTGAATGAATGAATGTTTTATTTCCAATTCCAATTAGATACACGAAAATAATATAAATATAATACATATAATAAAATAAATAAAACCATTATAAAGAAATATTGTGCTAGGAAATAAGCCTACATGGGCATTAAAGCCTGTGTGCATAGGCTCAGTTGTGCATCAGTCATAAATAATTAACTCAAAAAAGTATTAACAAAATTTGAAGAAACTTGCTAGTAATTCTTTTAATAAATTTAAAAATAAAAAATCAATTATACTAATTAGTAATGGAAAACAGATTTGAAATTAAAAAAATAAATAATAAAAACCATGAGTTTGACACGTCAGACAATCAAGGCAGATAAAAAACTAAACATTATTTTAATACATATGGCTTGAACTTAGTTGTGGTGTAATTGAGGTGACTGAATAAGACTATCAGTGCAGCCGTAACAAGACAACAAATGAAGCTGGAGTGTAGGAAGTTCTGTACAAAGTAATCAGTATTGTCCAAAGGTCAGGTCCGCCGATAATCCGCAGAGATAAGGTGTTCTGCCTCTTCAATGCTTAACTTAAGAAGCCATTCTCTAACTCTTTTCTTTAAAATTGACAATGAAGGAGAATCTTTAAATTTTAAATCTGTATGATAATTGCTAATATTTATGTATAAGATATTTGATATATAGTAAGGATTAGTGGTTGAATAGCAATCTCGACTGTAAGGAACTAACACCAATGCGCTGAGCGTATCTTGTGTTATAAGAATGGGAAATATCAGAAAATAAATTATTAAAATTAAAAAATATATATTATAAGAGTTTTAATAAAGAGTTTACGGATTGTTAAAACTGAAATTTCTTGAAAGAGTGCCTCACTAGGAAAGCGAGACCTTTTGTTAAATGCTATTTTTAAAATTCTCTTTTGAGCTATAAATAGTGGTTGGAGCACAGAACAACTCATACCTCTCCAATCAATAATACCAAATATGTGATTGTATATAACTACTAGCCGAGTACCCGTGCTTTGCTACGGTTATTTACTTAATTACTTAGCGGTAAGTTAATTGAAAATAAAAGAAATGTAAGAATTAATAAGAAATTTAAAATAATATTTTAAACTGAATCCAATAGGAGTAGTAGTATAGGAAAGCACGGAAGCGGTCTGTAACAGAACAGCAACTGGACTGAATAAACCACACTGTGTGCAAGAATGTCTGTTCTCTGAGGGAGGGAGGTGTGTTATCAGTATTGACCTTTAGACTAAACCCAGACATTCATGACCGAGTCTTGACATCAATTTTATGCATCACACCCTCTTTAACTATTAGTTTTATATAAGTAAAAAACAGCTAACTAAACAACCTTCGTTAAATTTAGATCAGTAGCTACTCAAGTGACTACAAAAGTCACTTTTATATAGATAAGATATACGTGCAACGGTTCAATATCCTAGGTCCTATCATTGCAGACATAAAGTTATTATAGTTGGTCAGAATTAGTAAAGAAATAATATATTATTTTATCCTGGTAACGTTATCTTATTCCTAAAACTAAAACACAATAAGAAAAAAACGGGCTATAAAAATTAATTAAATTAGTCAAATACTGCACTTATGGCCGAAATATTGCTTTTCATATTTATTTTTAAATGTTGTTTTTGGGCTGTTCTGGCGCTAAAGCTGTTGGAAGTTGTTGAAAACTACATTCTTTACCATAATAATACTATGTGTTAAAAAAGTTAAACCAACTAATTATTAGAGAAATATTTGCCAAAAACAGCGTGATTTATCCACTTTTTGATCAAATTTTGGAAGTTTGTGCTTTTTTAAGCCAAATGGTGAGAGATATGAAAAAAGGCAAGATACCAAAGTTGTAGATAATCTAATTCCAGACTAACGATTTTCTGTCAAATTTTAAATTCAATGAACGGTTAAGCCAGTAGAGCCAAAATCTGGATCGACTACACTACGCTTTTGGCACCCCCAAAACCCCCCTTAGAGTTGGAATTTCCCAAAATCCTTTCTTATTGCACGGATTCAGTATGCAAGGAATATTGTGTAAAAATTTCAGCTTTCTAGGTATTACCGTTTGGGCTGTAGAGCGATCAGTGAGTGAGTCAGTCAGTGAGTGGTATTTGGCTTTTATATATATATAGATAATAGGCTAATTTGATTTCAGACTTGTGTAAGATCTCACTAATCTGTCTAAAAGCAAAGAAGTATTTACGTATTTTCTTTTTTAGAAATTCAACATGCTGAGACCAACTCAATTGAGCATCAAATATTACCCCTAAGTATTTATAAAAGACTACTTTTTTAATGGACTCACTTGAATATGTCCTATTGAAAAAATTACCACAATTATGAATGACAAGATTTGTCCATAAGTAACGAAACGGATTCGGTCACTTCACTCACTTTTTTTGTTGGTGTTTTCAATGATTTCCATATTCATTGCAGAAAGAGCCTCTAATATTGATTGCATGTCACCAGTGGAAGGATTTTCGTTGCTCTTAACAGATGCAGATTCCGCATGGCAAGTGTCACACTACCAATTTTTCTATTTAGATTGTTATATTTTTAGCTAAACCGAGACGTGTATAAGAAAAGTGAAATGATTATAAGACTGAGCAGGCTGCGGCTCGACCGAAGGTCAATAGTTGTACGATAAGGCGTCCGTTCCGCTCAACTGACTGATAACAACTGTCTGGTTATATCATTTTTTTGGCTAGTAAATAAACAAAAAATGTCAATCTAATAAGTAAACTATGAACAAATGTATTATTTTTACATTAATAATTACTGCAGTGAATTTATAGCCTTTACCACTGTACGTGTATGGGAGGTGGGTGGTTCAATACCATCAATACCATGGTACGTGTATGGGCGGATTGGTGGGTCAATACCATCGAAGTAAAAAATAAACTGGAATACTGGGTAGACAGGAATTGAGGGATAAAAAGCGCACCGTTTCGGCAGCCTTCCCCCACCACCATGATGGACCCAACGCAGATGAGTCAGTTTCTCAAGCCGTGCACGCGGTTGTTAAATACGCTCCTGGCCGTGTATACAATAGGGTAAGTGCAATTATACTTATAGATTCGGAATCTGCATTAAATGCAGAATCTGACCGTATAAATATAATATTATTTAAATTGTAATTCCAATTTTAACAACTGAAAATATTTAAAAATTATTACATCTTGACATTAAAAAGTTACTAAGCGAGGATTTTTTTAATTTTTCGGTCAGAAGCAAACTTCAAGCGACAAAATTGTAGCTAATGAGATGATCTTCAGCATATAACCAAGCAATTTCAAATAAAATTCGTTAAGTCATGTGTGATGGAGTGATTAATAGCGCGACGAGGTTCTTTATAAGTCGCGCCGCGGACCGTCCTCCCTGGTTCTGCTGATCTTTTCGTTTACGGTACCCCAGAAACTCTCTGAGTACAATCAGTACTTATATTAAAGAATTTTTATTACAGGTTACATTACAGGTTAAGTACTGTATTATCACCTTCTTGGTAAACTATTTACATACTATGGTACTGTAAATATAAAATGTAGACTTCATATACGGGGACTGGTAATCCCCATTAATTGGACTTTGGCAATCATTTTTTTAAATATAGGAATGAGTATACAATAAATAATTGTATTACATTGAGTATTTCATTCAACGGAGCGGACAACCCGGTTTCAAATAGTTTCTTCAACTCAACGGCAGCTCGGTGCCAGTATTGACATTTATCTTCTATAAATAAATAAAATGTATGATCACATTTATAGAATGATTGCATTCTTTAACTTAAATCAACTATTAAAAAAGTTAACATTAATTTAGCTTTACAATGATCGAGTAGCAAAAACATTTTAAAGAATTGCTGGACTGAAGAGGTTGGTGCAACATAAAATCAACCTTGTCGCGCTATTAATCACTCAACTGCAAAATATCTGCACACTTTATTGTAAATTGCTTGATCACATGATGAATATCATATCTCTAACTACGGCTTTGTCGCTTAAAGTTTTCTTCTGGCGCAAAAATAAAAAATTTCCTCGCATACTAACTTTTTCATGTCACATTGTGATAATTCTTAATTCTTTTTAACTATGGAAATTCTAATTAAAATTAAAAGTAAAATGTATTTATACCATTGCATTCTGCATTTAAGGCAAATTCCGAATATATAAATATCATTGTACTTAATCTGTGTTATTGAAGGCTAGGAGCGAGTTAACAACTTCGCGCACCATTCGATGAATTGGCTCATTTCTGCTGGGTCCATCATAGTGGTGGGGGAAGCCTGCTACAACGGGGCACTTTCGTGAACTTATACTTAGCGTTCCAGTTGTATTATTTACTTCGATGGTCAATACCACTGAGTGTACAGTAAATCCAATACCATGAGTGTGTATGTGTGTGTGTTTACTCTTTCTTGAAAAATGTCTAATAATACTGATTACTATCTAGTATGTGTTTTTAATGCAAACATAAAACTGTAGAGTATGCAAAAATTGACCCAAACCTTTAGAAGACACAATGAGGCTTAGTAAAATTACCTTTTAATTTTACTAAGCTTACAAGTGTAAGATTGTGTAAGACACAATCTTACACTTGTAAAATTACCTTTTAATCTGTGTAATTTTGCGTCTTTGAAACAAGAACCAGTCAAACGTTTAAATGAAAGGTATAAAAAGTGAACAGAACAAAGAAAGAAAATTCTAACGTCAATATTTAAACAAAAGAAAATCAAATTCAAACTCTTTAGTATTTGTTTGATTTGAAAAGCATCTCAAAGAGAACCAATATAAGGTCTAAATACAAGATTCAAAAGAGTCCTTAAGAGAGACAGAGAAAGGGATACTGCTGGCGCTACCGGTGAAGACAGTTAAAGAATTAAATTCATATAACAGGGACCAGGGTGTCCAGCAACAGGGAAAACCTGGATAAGTCAGGGAAAAATCGGGGGGTTTGAAACAAAACCTGGAAAATCCTATTAAGAACACCAGTGTGTTGTGATTTGTAATAGTCACTATATACTTGGGT
>JAQJVL010004788.1:0-41262 GCA_035578905.1 Stictocephala bisonia
TTTAATTGTTTCTCTCATATTTTGTCATGTTTAGTGTTTGTACCAACATAGTTGTTTACAAATTTATCCAGCATATGTGTATATAGTTTTGTTTGCAATGGAGGAAGATAATGAGGAAGTGACATCATGGCTAGGCATTAAAATGACTTCCTATCTTTCTCCAAATAACATTTTGACCCTCCTGATGTCATTCCTCTGTTAAATTATAAGAATCGTTATTTCTGCATTTAATTCATTAATTGTAAACTCTTTAGCAGTGAACATGTTAAAGAATTGGTTCACAATGCCTATAGGTATAATATAATGGATAAGTTAATTCCATTTTATTATTAAAAGATAATCTCTTACTTTCAGCTTCAGCTACAGCCACTCCTATTGGGCCAGCGACTGGGCTGCTGAGTGGACAGACAGTAACCGCTACAGACTCTAGGCCCTTATATCCTCGTACACAGTACTCCATCTCTCGAGCTCATGTCACTCTGGACCCTGCAGGTAATCTTTTTACTCTCAAATTCCATTCAGGAATATAGTTATCAAAATCAGTAAATTTCAGATTACTCATTGATTTATCAATTAGCACCAGAGATCAAAGAACTAAAATACAGCGTTCTTATGAATTCACCTTGAATGTTTCAAACTTAAGCAACTTATTTAGTTGGGAACTAGCTGTTGGCTGCACTTCTGGCACTGTTATCGATTTCCGTAAACTTACCAAAAGTGTTGTGCACTACATATGCAGGCTGTTATTACAGTAGAGCGCCGATTATCCGAACTAATTGGGGATAAGGGGTGTTCGGATAACTGAATATTCGGATAATCGAACATGAAAAGACAAAATTTTTAAATTATATATGTAACGAAATTCTTAGTAGTTAAAAGGCAAAAAAATTATCAAACTAAAATTATTCATGTAATTCTATTATGAAATCAATCAGAATGCATGGATATAACTTTTAAAGAACAATTTATTATACATAGATACAGTACAACGCATACTTTTTATTTAGAGAAAAAGTCCAAAATTTGTTTTTGCTTTAGCCCTGACACTTTTTTTCCTGCTAAATCTCGTAAGCGTTTCAAATTGAGCAGTTGGAGAGCATCACTTTCATCTTGTCTTTCCAACCACTTCATTGCCGTCTCCAAGCAGTGGAAAGCCTCCTCATGTGATGGTCCTTTATTTTCTTCAACGTGATCTTCGTCGTCATCAGGCTCCTCGTTGTCATCCTCATTAAGCCTTTGAACACTGGCAATTATTTCATCATCTGTTTGAACCTCATATCCAGGGTCATCCTCGTCACATTCTAGCCATTCATGAATGTTTTCCTGGTCACATTCCTCAAAACCAGGTGACTGGTTTATAAGCTCAGCTACCTCCGAAACAAACTGGCTGTTTGGAACCTCTTGAGGAGAAGATGGATTTTCCTCCAATTGTTCATTGGCCTCGTCTGCTTTATAAAGCTTACCCCAAGCTCTTCTCAGAGTGGTTTCTTTGACAATAGTCCAGGCTTCTGCTGCCATGTACACAGCATCCTTCAGATTAATGTCTTTGTAGAGTTGGAAGATAGGTTTGTCTTCTTCTTGGCCAATAAGAACCATACGCAATAATGCCTTACGGTAGAAACGTTTGAACGACTCTATAACTCCCTGGTCCATTGGTTAGAGTATGGATGTAACGTTGGGAGGCAAAAAAATTACCTTAAATTTTCCATTTTCTCTTTCAAGAGAAAGAGTTGAGGGATGACATGTAGCATTGTCAATCAATAAAAGCACATTTCCTTGGTTTCCAGTTTCATGCTGATGTCTTTTTACCTCTGGGATGAATACCTTTTCATACCATTCAACAAAAATATCAGAAGACATCCATGAATTGGTTTGATTTTTGTAAGTGACAGGCAAAGTCTTTATTCCCTTGAAACAACGTGGATTTTTGGACTTCCCTATAATAAGCAATGGAAGCTTATGGCTATTTGCGCACACCAGTTATGCGGGATTTGCTAGCTTTGAATCCAGGTGCTGACATTTCATTTTTAGAAACTAGAGATTTCGTCGGCATCTTTTTCCAGTAAAGGCCAGTTTCATCGGCATTATACACATGTCAGGGTTAAAAGCCTCTTTTTCTTGCACATCAAATTTTTAAATGAAATTTTAAAACTTTCAGTTGCTGCAACATCAGCAGACAATTTTTCCCCTTGAATGTCTATTTCTCGTATTCCATGGCGGGATTTAAAACGCTTCAGCCACCCAGTAGAAGCTTTAAAATCAGCATCACCACCGAGCTTATTGTTCCTTTCAAGCGCCTTTTCGCATATCAAAGGGCCACTTATAGGCTGTCCTCGACCACGTACCTGCATGAACCATGTATAAACTGCTGTGTCCAAATCTTGGTTTTTGGCAGTTTTCATTGTTTTTCTGTTCAAGCTTCCATCAGCACTGTCAAGCACACACGCAAATTTCAAGATAGAATCGCTCTTCTTTTTTATTTCTGAAATTGTTGCTTTACCAACACCGTATTCTTGAGCTAAACTTGCTCCACTAGAACCACTTTTCAATCGCTTTATTATAGTAAGTTTATCCGACACACTTAGAACAACGTGTTTCCTTTTTGAAGACATTGCAACAGAACTGTCTCGAACCAAACGTCACAACAAACAGCACAACAGCACTACTATCCGTTCCCGGCAAAGGCTCACAAGCCACTGACTAGTGACTATACTACGAGCGCGGAGTCACGTAGGCCGTAGGCGGCAGACGTATTTAAGCTCTGCATACAGTGAACGACACCGGCGCAGCGGAAGTTTTGGTTGGCGCGCGAATTTGAATTACGTACTTGAGAATCACGTTCAAAATATGAATTACAGTACATACATATTAGGGCGTTCGGATAACCGACGGTTCGGATGACCGACGTTCGGATAATCGGCGCTCTACTGTATATAGATTATAGAAATTTCATTTAATCTTAATAACAGTTTTTTTTTTTAAGTAAAGACATTTATGAAATGTTGAACAACGTTTTAGTGGAGATCATAGTATTTATTTACTTAATAGTGATTTAAAAGTTTCTTGTAGGAAATAATTCTAGTTCTAATCGCCAAATGCAGCAGTGGCCAATTCGTTGAAATTGTAGTTTCAATGTTCACCACTATATTTCCAGGTTTAAAAATACCCATGGTAAATATCATAAAGTGCCTTGTCTGTTTTATTTCTTCTTTATAATAGCTCTGAATGACACATTATTAAAGTCATCTTTAGTACGTCTATAAAAATACCTATTATAAGCAACTACATTTTAGTTATATTCAGCCAAAGGAATGGCAAGACTGAAATAAAACAGCTATGGAATGAAAGACTTTTTGAGTAAAAAAATTGCTTGTTAACACTTTTGACCCCAGACTCAAAAATCAAATTGGAGTACATTTTCTCTTAGTTCAGTTTTACTACAAGCTGTTGAAAACACCCAGAGTTTTTTCACTCATTTTGCAGAGTCCAGTATAAAAATTCATATCATCGTTAACACTTAGTACACGACAAACTGATATATACCCAGCCTCAACTTTACCTCAAACGCGGTTGACAAATATGTCCCAAATGAAATATTTCTGTCGATAGTGTAAAAGATTGTTCCAAAACCCTCTGCTAGAGTGCAGCATCAACTTATACATGTCTAGCTAACCTCTTCAGCCTATCAAAAACGTAAATCGTCTATGAATGAAAAGGGGTGAAACAACCTATCAGAGTGTGCATGGGCGCACCACTGTCTTTTGCCAATGCACATACTTAAAACGGATATATCCTAAGTCTGTCACTCCACCGAAGCACATTGTTTTCATAACTTATCGATCTTTTCTTTGTTTTGTAATTTTCAATTATTTTATGGTAGTTATTATTGTATCATAAATTACAGGTACTGTTTATTGGTTTCAACTAAATAACATTTAGTTTTAAAATTTAAATGAACTATATTTTAATTTGACATTTTTTAGAAAGAAAATAAACAATTACTTCTAGCAAATCATTTTATTAGTCTCCAAATATTATTGCTACTACAGATAGCAAAATTCAGCTCCCTTAGCCAAAAAATAAATGTGTAAAAATATATTTTAAGACACCAAACTTTAAAAATTGTCAATCTGAGAGAAAAGGCTTACAATAAAAATAAGAACAGAACTAGGGGTGTGCGAGTAGTGATTTTTGAGGTCGAGTCGAGTAGTTGGCATTTTTTGTCGAGTATCGATTATTTTTCTAATACCTTTACGCCAGTGAATCAACAAATCATGTGGAATCAGTCAGTAAAAACAAATGCATGACAATGAGTAACGGATGATATGTTGGATGGATATGCTGTGCTGGGGTGGTATTGACCCACCCACTCACCCATGCACGTACGATGGTATTGACCCACTCACCCACCCATACACGTATGGTGGTATTGACCCACCAATACACGTACGGTAGTATTGACCCACACACACATACACGTACGGTGGTATATATAGTGTAAACCGATACCAAAATATATTTGTTACTGTATTATTGGGACCAATAAAGTATTTTGGTGATTTCTCCAATATGAAGTATAATACACCCTAAAAATCTATAAAATGACATACAATATTTCCAATAACTAGAGAATTGGTAACATTTTATTTATTCTCAGGGTGTGATTGTTTACATTTTCTGCACAAAGAAAGTATTTACTTTACATTTAAAAAGTATACAATTTAGCTAAATGGAATAAAATTCTCAAATTAGTATGCAATTGAAATTTACCTTGAGGAAACTACAAAACTTATGTTTAAAGAAAATTAAAAAAACAACCTGCCATTTTAGGTCTGGTTTAGTAATAAAACTTATTCAAAAACAAATCAAAACAATTGATTTAAATTACCACAACTAAATTTCAGAGGTTGATGTAATTGTAGTACTTAAAAACCAAACAGCAAAAACAAATAATAATATTATTAATTTTAAAAATATATTTTTACTTACTATTGAAAAAAAAATACTTTTATTAACTATTGGTTCTTTTCTCAATTGGTGATAATACTAGATTAAGAAAATATAAATGCTACTCACATTCATAAAAAACAATACAGCCCCATAAATGTTTGTAGAAATTACAGTATACATTTTGTTTTAAATTAAAGAAATAATAAACTATTTTGGGTTAGTAAATGATGTCAATGAAATTTAAAACATAAATCCTTTAAACATTAATCCAATTTAAGACTTTGTAAAAAGAAAAAGTAATTAAAATAAAATGTAACTATGTTATACAAATCCTAAAAACTCATTTTGTTTAGTTTTTACATGATATTAATCTTAAAAATTTATTTTTCAATCCAATTCCCTAGATTTTGAATGCATTGTTTTTTCATTACAAGTCCAAATAAATAAACTCTAATACCTTAAGTTCATCATAAAAACCTTTTATTTTTCAAAATTCAAAATAAAACTAGTAGCATAATTAATTTCAGAATATTAGATGAGTTGAAAACAGAATGGAATGTTTCCACAAGTGTTTTTTATCAGGCAGTAAGTGATAAGAAAGGGTCCATAAACAAGGGTGGAGCTCAGGTGGAAAGGATAACTGGACTCTTGAACAAAAGCAGAATGGCTTTAATTCACTGCCTTTGCATGTGAATTCCTATTCACTAATGTTATCTGCCTATTTTCATGTGCTGATAAGGGAATGGCCAGACTGGGCGAATATTTTCTGACTTAAATATTTTTTTATCTCATGGCCAAAACATGTACTAGTATGGAAGTGGCCTTTTGGGCAGATATATTCTGACAAAGAAATATTGTTTATCTTGTAGCCCGATATCATTTGATTGTTCTGTTTATCAGCACTTTTTACACCTGAAACATTTCTGATATGAAAGCTATCTCCCCATTTGTTTGTCTACAACAGGAACCGCAGAACCAGATTTCCCCATCGTTATCGGTTCCGGTTCTTTAGTCAATAACTGATAGAACCGAGAACTGACTTTAGGGACAGAACAATCCCTAATTATGATTTATTGTGCTTTAGTCCTACTACATTCTGTGAATCCCTTCATCTTACATTCCTTATATTATTTTAATTGACCTTCTTACTTTGATATAAAGTTAATTTTTATATTTTTGTTGCTTACATATAACATTAACTATCTAACATTTATATGATCAAAAAAATGTAGTTTTAAATTATCTTTCTTTGTACTAGCAAGATACGGTAACTGCTTCTAAAACTTAATAAAAACCATAAACTCTTTATGTGTGCACCAAATCAAGTTGCAGTGAATCAAATCAAAATTCTTTGAATATGAATAAAAAAATGTATTGCATCGCACACCCCTAATTTTCAATATTATTAAGTTGCTTTGATAGACTTCAGAGCAATATAAAGTTATTTTTTATGCTTTTACTTATTTAAAAACAGGCAAAAATAATTATATATGAATATTTTTTAATAATTTATGAATGTTATGGATGTACTCACTGGTTTAGTTATTAAATGTATGTATAGTTTTTCACTGCAGAGGATAATTAAAACACTTTTTACAAAAATTTATTATGTATTCGAATTTTGAAATTCAAACAATACAATGGTGCTACAAATAGGGTCATTCCCCCTTTTTATTCAACATCAATTTGCTGTATAAAACAATCATTGCACAACAACGTAGTGCATCCTGGGTGCACCTTGCATAATCGCTTTTTACAATTATCAAACTGGTACTGAGTGAAGCGATTTTATGCATTAAGTTTACACCACTGTTGGACCTGTTTGAATCTAACCGTTAATGTTGAAACCATTTGGGCTGATTCTTTTTACTATTTGCACATTTTTAAGTTTCTTTTGATACATTTTCAACATTATTTTCATAGTTTATATTTTTGACTGGTTATCTTACACATTTTCAATGATTTGTGTAATTTGTACAACAATACAAATATTATTGTAAGTGCTTTCCTCATTAGAAAGTGATTTCTCAAATGACATCATGATTCAGACATATCTTTATTTTATTTTTGGACAAGTTTTAAAATGTTCCCCATCCTTGTTCTGACATTCGGTTATATTATGCTTTCTTGGGCAAACATTCTTTATTAGCGCAAAACTATTGACAGTTCATGCTATAGTTACTTGTAAAAAAAAGTACATGAAGAGCCCTGCCAGATGCAAAATAATATGCGGCTCTATACATTATTTTAATATTTAACAGTTATTTACTTGTTAATACCAAATTTCAAAAAAACTGTTAAAAGGATATTTTCTGAACAGTACTTCTAGGTATCTTTACAATACCCTTTTTGTAGTACAAATATCTGTACCGCTGTACCAAAAACTTATTTATAGAAAGTATAAATCTAAATAAAATCTTAACTGTTCAAATGGTGTGTATTTATTTTTGCAGTAGCAGAAAGTCCGAGTGGCGCAGGTGGCTATGAGAGTGTGGCAGGTGGAGGTGCCAGTTCCAACTATGGGTTAGTAATGCTTTTTATTCACTATTGTACAGTGTACAGTAACTTATAAAAAAGAAAGGGCAAATGTAAACGTTTATAATATTTTTTCTGTAGAAGATATAGAGATACCGCTCATTAACAGTTTGACTTATATTTGGAATGTAGTTTAGGACTGCAGTAGTTTTATATACAGTTCTTAGGTAAAAGAACCCGGTTAACTTACACCTCATTTATAACAAAATGATTATTCGTCATCGTATGTGGCATTTATTACAGCACCAAATAATTTGTTATAAGTAGAATCTATATCTGTACTTGGTATTCCATGTATTAAAATAAAATAATACATCCTTTAGTGGTAATTAGATTTGTGATCATGTAATTTGGCTTGTATATGATGATGACAATCTTCTAAAGAGATTTAAATTAAAGTTCTTGTTCTCTACCTTCACATATTTTTCATTAAAACGGAAGCAAGAACAAAATTACAAGATTATTATGAACTTATGATTCAAAATTTCTTTCCACAAAATAAGGCTATTAACTAAAAATCTAATTAATACTTAAATCTTAATACAGGAAATGTTGTGAGCGTGCATCTTTTGTTTTAAATATTACTTTACTTGTCAGTTGACATTGGCTGCACGCCTGTGTGAGCTTTATTCAGTGAATGAAGTACTGAATCAGGTTGGTTGGGATTCGATCCTTGGAAGGTGCAATCCTTAGTACAAATTTAGCCACTTAGTTGCCACATCAGCACATATTCATTGTATAAAGCGTGATAATCTTTGAAAACATGCAGGAGGGTGGTGAGATGTGTTGATCTGGTGGAGCTAAAAAATCGCCGAGAAATCAATATAATTTTTTTCCGGCTTACCTTCAAACAATGTTTTCATAGCTTCAGTGAGACATGTTACGCTATTTCTTGGAATTGTCAGTCACAATTTTATGTTATACTGTTTATAGGTGGTTATATTCCTTGCTGTGATTGTTGTCTTCATTTTAGCTATAACCTTTAGAACTGACCCCAACAAAAACGTACATATAGTATTTTATTTTATATCCATAAGCATAATACTTGTAAAATAATCTAAATTTTAAACAATGGACTTTTTTCTAGTGGCTAATAGATCAGAAGTTTAAGAAACATGCACAATTTGCAAATTTGAACATGAATTTAATGTAAATGTACTTTATATTCATCTAATTATCCTCACAGAATTATTCGACTTCTATGAAATAAATATAATAATACAATCAAATTTTCCTAGAAAGTGTTAAAAAAACTACTTTTGTAGATTGAAAAAATTCAGTGAGTTTAATGAATTTCCTTCGACGCTAATTAAAAATTCATTCATCGTGAGTAGACAGTTTTGGTCCACATAGAGAACAATTGCCAATTTAAGACTGATCAGGAAAGATGGAAAAGATAGTTATAGTTATATGGCAGTTATAACAATATTTTTCTAGTCTTCTTTCCAGCACCAATTATATAAAGCTGAATGTAAACATAAATGTGATGGCTTTAGAAAACACAAGTTATTAGTATTAATCTATAACAACCATTGCTGCAAACAAGTTTCAAATTGCCAATGAAAATTCAATATCACGCTATTTGTTTAGAAATTAACACACTAAAATTTGAAATTATAGAGCTTTATTAAATTTGGAAGTTTATATCAACTAAGTTCAAATTTTGTCTTTATAGAGTTACTGGCGAAGGCACAGGCAGCCTCGGCAAGAGATTGCAAGGACACCCGCTAAAAAGCTTCAGTGTGCCTGCGCCACCTCCTCAATCTGCACCTTCCACACCCCAGCAGAAACATGTTGGTTAGTTGTACATTTTATAAAAAGATGGTTCCTCTCTATTCATAGATGGTCAATTTTTATCACCATTTTCCAGAAGAACTTGGGCAACAAGTTAGAAGTTAAAGAAAACTTATAAAATAAAATATATCAACTAATTAATTATGTAGAATAAATATTTATAATGTAATGTTCAATCTTCAGTGGGACAATTTATCATTCTCCTTTGAACTACATAAGGGTTTATGTGACCTTCATTAACTTAACATCCAACTGTGACCGACCTTCCTAAAACCAAAACACTATATGGAAATCAATTACAACAAAGAGCACAGGTCTATCTATATTTCTTTGCTAGATGACGTCATTATTGAATTTGCACAGTTATATGTAATAGGAATTCATGCATCAATCCTCGAGCCTAATTTTAAGTAACCTAAAATTTTGTACATAAAAATGAGTTTCCAATCAATGTAAAAACTGTAAATTATGTAAGCAAACAAATGTCATGACAGACACTCATGATGCCTGTGTGATTTTTGTTTTAAGGTTTAGCTGCAGTGCTTCATAAAAATAAAATAGTCGATAGACAAATTTTATGTTTAAAGTACATGATGCATCAGTGAACTTATTTAAACTTATAAGTATTATTTAAACTCTTTTTGCATCCTGTATAAAATATTTGTTGCTATTCTCTCTGACAAGTGATCTTATAATAGTTCCTGATTATTTATCTTATGAGTTGGGTGTTAGCCCCAATCTATTTAAAAAGGGGATTTTTGTTACCTTGATTGTAATCACTTGTTTAAGTGAAGGATTGTAAAACCTCAGGGGGTCCAGATCTGTTTACACTACTCAATAAGAATCTTTCCAAAAGATTGTATTCTTTATTTAAACGTATTCCAACCATACAAGAAGGTTATTTGGTAAATAAAAAACTCTGTGCATTATTATTTAATATAGCAAAACAAAGCTTTTTTAGTATACAGTTCAATATCCCTTTCTTGAATATATAGTTATATAGTTAACCACTTGTCATACAATTTTATCAGCTTTAATGGCATGCTGGAAACAGCGAGGCATTGGCAATACCACTGTACTTGTATGGGTGGGCGGGTGGGCAATACCACTGTACGTGTATGGATGGGCGGGTGGGCAATACCACTGTACGTGTATGGATGGGCGGGTGGGCAATACCACTGTACTTGTACGGGTAAACTGTAAATTTCCTTAAAATTTACAGTTTAAGAATTGTGTCGTCAAATTTATTTCCGAGGCAGTAGACAAATTATTGAGCACCATATTATAAAAAAACTAAATAAAAAAAATGCTTAGAGATACTTTACACCATTAAAGTAATCAGATCCCTTCCTTCCCATGTCAATAGTTCCCAACTCAGAAGGATGGAATTAGCACACCAATGAATAACAAAATCCTGTGACCCACCTAATCTGAACATAAGATAGACCACTTCCCTTCAACCCCTTCCCCATCAGCAAACTTCATATATATACCAACTGGAAAAAAACTGCATCAATACTTGAGTGTTGCTCTATGGATGTACAACCCCCAATACTACCACCTACCCAGCAATAGTGGAAGCCATGTCAGTCTCTTTCTCTCTCTCTCTCTAATCACCTGAAGAAAGTGCCAGTGGCATAGAAAATTTGTGTGATTTTGTGTTTCTTTTGTGTATGTTACTACTACTCTGGTGTTAGTGAACTTGTCTTCTAAGCTAAGTTTGCTGATGTCCAATGAATGCGACTATGGTTCGGTTTCAAGTACAGAATATTCTTTTGATCCCAACACAGCAGCTATAACCTCTCTCTGTTGCTTGGAATTTCTTTTGCTTTGATTTGATAGGAATTATGAATGTTGCCATTCATTGACTGAGCCTTTTTTTTACAACAGAGATTTTAAAATTTCTAGAAAGAATAAGTATATTATGTGAAATAGGACATCACATAAAAAAACTTACCTTAGAAGATAAGTCCTCTAACACAAAAGTAGTAGTAAAAAATAAAATAGAAACACATTAGCACATATTTTCTCTGCCACTGGCACTTTCTTCAGGTGAGTAGAGAGAGAATTGTTTACTACCAATGGTGTGTTAGTATACTTGTCTTCTAAGGTAAGTTTGCTGATGTCTTATCTCTCCTAATATACTAATTCCTGGCCGAGTGCCATTTAACCTAACCTAGAAAGAATAAGTGCAATGTATCAATTGTAAAATGCCCATGTTACAAAAAAATCTTCTTGAATTTGTGTTGCAAGCCTTGAGTTTAGATTGTTAGTCATAAATTTATTTTATCCTAGATAAAACTCTTTAATCAAATTATATAAACAATATCTGCATTGTTGGTAAATAAATAGTTGTATCCTAAAATGTTGCTTGGTATTTTTATTTCTATGTTAGTTTGCATTCTCTTTGTAGTAAACAATAAAGGAATTATGTTGATAGCTTTAAAAATATCCAAAATTTGATATGTTTACTAAACCTGGAAATTTTGATTAAACCCTCTCAAAACATATTTGGCACTCAAAAGGTTAAATAGGTTTGTTTTAAATTGGTGGGTGCTCATTAATAAGGACATATTATCCTGGAAAATAAGTGGTTATCTGTTTACATAAGTGTGTTTGTTGTTTCGGTAACAGTTTGGCTCCAGGGGTCCAGTCCATACAAGGAGACTGGTCACTATCAAGTCCAGTCTCCCGCCCCCTCTAAAACTATACTCAAGGAATCTTATAAGTTTCATAAGTGTGTTTGTTGTTTTAGTAACAGTTTGGCTCCAGGGGTCCAGTCCATACAAGGAAGCTGGTCACTATCAAGTCCAGTCTCCCGCCTCCTCTAAAACTATACTCAAGGAATCTTATAAGTTTCATAAGTGTGTTTGTTGTTTTAGTAACTGTTCGGTCTCAGGGGTCCAGTCCATACAAGGAAGCTGGTCACTATCAAGTCTAGTCTCCCTCCCCCTCTAAAACTAGACCCGAGGACTCTCCTAAGTTTCATAAGTGTGTTTGTTGTTTTAGTAACAGTTTGTCCCCAGGGGTCCAGTCCATACAAGGAAGCTGGTCACTATCAAGTCTAGTCTCCCTCCCCCTCTAAAACTAGACCCGAGGACTCTCCTAAGTTTCATAAGTGTGTTTGTTGTTTCAGTAACTGTTCGGCCTCAGGGGTCCAGTCCATACAAGAAGGCTGGTCACTATCAAGTCCAGTCTCCCGCCCCCTCTAAAACTAGACCCGAGGACTCTCCTAAGTTACAAGTTAGTCACCATTTACTATCATTTCCAGCTCACAACAAATTATCATTTTTTTTTTTTTTTTTTTTTTTTTTTTTTTTTTTTTTTTTTAAGTTCTATTCTCTATATTCTTTTAAAACTTGACATCAAACGCATCTCATTGCTTATTCTGATCTACAGAGTGGGTACTGTTTTAATAGCTAACAAATGTTTACTGTTTTGAAAAATACAGATGATTTATTTGAGTCTGCTCACTATTTTAAGAAAAATTTAAAATATATGAGTTGGCCTTGATATATAATTCCGTAAAAATATTCTAAATTTTATTAGTTATATGAGGGTCAGTAGAATACAATGTTTATGTGGTATTATGATTTTTATTTTCTTTTATGTGTAATAGATTATCATTTTTACTATCAATGGGTTATATTTAAAATATTTATAACATACATAAATATTTATAAGATTCTTGGGAATTGTGTAACCAAACAGAATCTGTTTGAGAATTATTTGAATAATCATTAGTTGTATTCATTATAGTTAATTAATGAATATTAAAACAATTATTTAACAACACAAGAACAATAACTAAATACAAACTAACTATTTAGAAACAATTTTGGATTTAGTGAGTTGCATGACAGAAAACTAAAAATTACTTATTAGAGGGATCAACGATATGACCATCTTTGTGTATTTCACAGCAATAAGTAGACAGTGGAAGTTTCTCTTCACTAACGCCAAAACAATAATACCTCTTGAGTTACCAAAGATATTTTTTAACAAATCTCACATACTTACCGTGTGTGGGTAAATGTTAAGGTCGATAAACACAAATTATTTTGTTCTCTATTGACAGCTGACAGTATGTTCAGGGTGCAGCACCATCCACTTCACTTGTTAGATAAATAAAGATTATAATCAGCTGCTGTCATGCCACCAGCATTACTTGTGGCACGAACATTCAAGCAAAATTTTATGGCTCAAGGGATACAAAGCATGTAAAAGAAGTGGTGACAGCCATGGATGTTACGAACATTTTGGATTATACAAGTAGAGGGAACGACTTACTAAATTGCAATAATTAGAATTTCTTAATACAAAAGTGTAAGGGTCTTAAAATACAACAATCAATTAATGCATTGAAAAAAATCCCACAATTTATTATGTAATAAGTTTTAACACGTTCACTACTGATCAAATATTATCCTTTAGTATATGCTGAAACTATTTGCGTCCAGTATACTATCCAATAAATAATAAAAACTTAAAACTAAAATCAAATACATCTAAAAAGTCACACAACCTCCAAACACAAATGTACTGTATGCAAAACAATCACACACAACAACAATAAGCCAGTAATCAGCTGTTTTAATCCATAACGCACAAGTGCCTTGTCCGCACACGGCACAAAGTCAACTTGACGCACAAGCGCGTTTCATAGAGTGAACGTGTTAAATTAAAACCTATGAACATCAAGAGCACTAGAAAAATAAAAACCTGACTAACTGCTAATGTCAAATCAATCTAGCTATTGTCTTGTACTATTCTATTCTTGTAGATTTTAGGTGTTTGTTATAGGATTGTATTAACTGTTCAATGTCACTCCAGAGTACAACCATTTGTGCTTCGGTCTATCTTTCTGAGATATGAGAATGTCTTTTACATTACCAGCTTGTGTGAATAGATGGGCAGATGGGCCAACATTACCTCATGAGTATAGATGGGTGGGTAGGTAGGCCAATATCAACATACGTGTATAGGCGAGTGGATGGGCCAATACCACCTCATATTCATGGGTGAGTGTGTGGGATAATACCACTGTAATGGCATGAGAATAAAGCTATGTTTTCTAGTGATGTGATTTGGCTCGTTGCGCTGTGTGCTTCGCAGCTGGCAAAACCACCGATTTCATGTAGACAAATGAGACTGTTTTCCTAGCAGTGCGGAGCACGGCTAATTTTTAACCGCGCAGCTTTTAGTTGGGAGCACTGCTTCAAGAGCAGTCAATTACTAGCCACACTACGCAACTAATCTTTGTTGTTGTAATTAGAGAATCTGTTGTTGTTGAGAAACTTACAACTGATCTTTAGTTAATCTAAAGTATTCTCTAAATTTGACGTCACTGTCTATCAGATGCCTATTAATAAGAATATTGAAAGCACTCTGGTGACTTCTCGTTTTAAACAATTTACTATATGAATCTCGACTCTCAGATAGACCTATGGCAATGTCGACATCTTCGTCTATCTCTTCTTCTTCTTCAATTAACAACATAAAAGCAAGACATTTCTCTCTTTGGTCCATAGTATAGGAACTGTGATAACGCTAGTCACGCGACGCAATGGCAGATTTCTAGAAAAACACTTTTGCGCTGCGTTCTTTTATAACCACGCTGTGTATTTAGTTAATCATGTAGCACGCTGCACAATTTTTGAGTTTGGAGGAAAATGCAGCTTAATACCCACGTGAGGTATCAGTTCTATGCCTATCCACCCGTACATGTAAGCTAGTATTGACCCACCTACCCACCCATCTATATGGTGGTACTGTCCCACATGGATATTAGTCCTTACATCTTTTTTCTCCATAAAAAATAAAAACTTGTTTCAATATTTTTGTTTTGTATTGGCATATTTGTTTGATTTATCCAACTATCCCTTATAAAAAAGACCATATACAAAAACTAACACTGTGAAAATGTTACAAAAGTGTTTACCGAGGAATGAAAAATCAACAAATCTCTAATACTAGCCACATGATTTAATATCATTTGAGATTTATTTGTTAAATTTTATTTATCGATGTCGTAATGAACTTTAGTTTTATTAACAATTGCTCCTGAAATATGGGTATAACAATTCTTATTACTTACTAAAAGATTAATGTCACGATAGCCAGAATATGGTCTAGAGAGAGATACGATACCTAGCTTTGACATCACCTCTGGGTATCCTCCATAACTGACTGGAGTTAGTTTGCAATCCTTTACTTACAAGTTTTCCGAGTTGCCAAAAGAAGTGCAACATTCTTGTATGATTGTTTGTGTGCACAAAATTATTTACAAATGTAGAAAAAAAGCAAATACAAAATTAGGACGTCAGTTTCATCACCAAACATGTCCAGACTGTCCTCAAACTTATATTGACCATTGGAGAACTGATTTTCAATAACATGGTCATTATCTTTTTACATCGCACCAAAACTATATGTGTATATCCTGAACTCACATGTTCCAAAAAAATAAACTATTCACCCAAATACTAAACACAGTGTGTAAACACCCTCAGCAGTAAATGTGTTAGAAATTCAATTTATTTTGATCTTCAACGGGTTTTCATGAAACCAAACTAAGACAATGAACATATGGACTGTAATATAGTGAATATTTTTGTAATTAAATGAGGTTTAAGGTATATTTACATGTTATTACTAAACGATCTCCAATTTTTTATCAGATATCTCTACTATGTTAAAACAATTAACCATAAAACTACATTTCATGGTGTATACCTGAATTGCATATTGAACATGAAGATTTAGAGTAAATGCTTGTTCAAATGTAAAATAGGTGTATCCTAGGAAAAGCAGCTTTAGAGATGCCAAACCTTAGCTTTAGATGGTTTAGGTTATAAATTACATTGAATATTCTATACATAAATTATTTTATTAGAATTTTACCATATTATAAATTTACAACTTTATAAAGCACATAACTAAATTGAAATTCATTTTAAAAATTCTAAAAATATATATATTATTACAATTTTAATTGACTTTAATAAAATGATTTTTTCAGCCGTCATATAGTACTGAAGAGCTAAATCAAGAAATGGCTAACCTCGAAGGACTCATGAAAGACTTAAATGCCATTACTGCTTCGGAATTTGAGTGTTAGTTCTTGGACAAGTGCAATTTTTTTATATCTAACTAAACTGCAGTCATACTATGTAAGTGGACGATGCTGCGTTGCCTTAGATTTATGGTCAACTGTCTGCGCATTTTACTACGCCACTTGCCTTCTGGCCTCACACCAATTGCATTTAATTTTTAAGAAGGTGATATTTTTATAATCACATTTTATATCCTAGTACATTTAACAACCTGTGCAGGCTATGTTGTTATAGTTCCTACGCCTGTCAACTATTGTTGCTAATGTGTTGCTTTAAATGTTATATTTTTTCCATATTTATTATTAGTAATGTGATGATGCCAAAAGACTAAAGACATTAAGATAAAAGGTTAATTTCTGCATAAAATGACTCAAAGACTTATTTTCTCATTAATGTGCACAGATATGTTGAATTAGATATAATTTTAAAGAAAGTCCTGTGAATCAACCTGTATGCATATTTTTTCCTTTAAAACTTAAACTTATGTGCTAAGTCCATTATACTTCACCAACATTGGGAAATTGATTTCAGTAATTGTAAAATTACCAAAATGGAGCTTTTCAAACATAAATATGTGCTTTATATGTCAATATTTTATTTCTCAGATAACATTAAAACATTCATAGACTGCTACTATATAAAAGTAAAGGCCTTTTATGAAAATTGTAAATTATAAGCTTTAAGTTAAAATATATTTATTGTTTGATAAAGCAAATTTTTAAATTTTTGAAATTCACATCGCTTTTAAAGTGCAATATGGAAAAATCAGACCAGTTCCAACATGCAGTCACAATTTTTCTTATCTTTTTTTGGGTTAGGTTAAAGGGCACTAGGCTAGGAATTAGTATATTAGAGAGATAGGACATCAGCAAACTTACCTTAGAAGACAAGTTCACTAACACCAGAGTAGTAGTAACATACACAAAAGAAACACAAAATCACACAAATTTTCAATGCCACTGGCATTTTCTTCAGGTGAGTAGAGAAAGAGAGATCTGAAGAAAGTGCCAGTGGCACTGAAAATTTGTGTGATTACTACTGCTCTGGTGTTAGTGAACTTGTCTTCTAAGGTAATTTGCTGATGTCCTATCTCTCCAATATCCTTATCTGCCATTTATCCTGTTAACAAATTTTTAACAAGTTACAATTATTTATTATTTCAATTGCTGTGCACGTTAATGGACTCTTCTCAACTTATGTTGTAGAATTTCCAGTAATCTAAGCTGTTTCAGTTAGCTATCAGTAGGAAAATGCTGTTAAAATATGACATGAACAATTTAAAAAATATTGTATAAATATTCTCACAGTGTTCAAATATTTTTGACACCCCTCTGAGAAAAATATGAATGTTTTATAGTATGCTATAGAATTTTTTTAAATCTATTCGTATGGCTTTATTTAGTAACTTTAAACAAACAGCTTTACTGATTTGTTTTTATATGCAGTGCTTGTTTGTGTATATAATGGAAGGGGAATGGTTATTGATAAAAAACATTTCAGTTAAAATATGAAGAAAAAAATTTTAAGTAAGCTAGCTATAAAGGAATATTTGTTCAAAATGTATTAAGAATAACAACTTTTTTATTGATAATTTAATGAAATATCAATGCAATGAAGATTAATTTTCATTCAGTATTAAGCTTATATAATTTGCAGTACAGTCTCGTTCATCTTAATTCGTTCATCTAAGAAAAATTTAGGGTGGCCGTACCTAAGGGCTCAAGGCGGTGGCCTGCCATGCAGCCAGTCCGGGTTCAATTACCGATGTGACCAGTAACAGTTTTTATCCCACTGCTCTCGTGGGTTCGGAAGTCACGTTATGCCGTTGCTCTATAGATTAAGTGTTAGAGACAACTACTTAGCCCAAATTGTGCCTGGTAAAAAATAAGACGATCTTTAACTTTAGATTCAAACTAACCAAGTTTCTGGCTTAACCAAGGTTGTTTAATATGAGCAAAATATAAATAAAACCGTTTATGTTCAGTTGACTCACATTATCTTCCGTGGAGTTAACCGTTCAAATAAAGTTTGGCAATATTAAAAGATGAATAGCACTACAATGTAATTCAACCATGTTTCTTTTATTACATGTTAGAGTGGTTCCTAAATTGGCGTGACTTGGCACAGGTACTGAACCACACATTGCTGTGCTAACATTAGGGTACCGCTTGTACAACATTGAATACAAGAGTGACTTGGCACAGGTACTGAACCACACATTGCTGTGCTAACATTAGGGTACTGCTTGTACAACATTGAATACAAGAGTGACTTGGCACGGGTACTGGCCACATATTGCTGTGCTAACATTAGCGTACCACTTGTACAACATGGAATACAAGAGTGACTTGGCACAGGTATTGGACCACACTTTGCTGTGCTAACATTAGGGTACCGCTTGTACAACATGGAATACAAGAGTGCCTTGGCACTGGTACTGGACCACACATTGCTGTGCTAACATTAGGGTACCACTTGTACAACATGGAATACAAGAGTGACTTGGCACGGGTACTGGACCACACATTGCTGTGCTAACATTAGGGTACCGCTTGTACAACATTGAATACAAGAGTGACTTGGCACGGGTACTGGCCACATATTGCTGTGCTAACATTAGGGTACCACTTTTACAACATGGAATACAAGAGTGACTTGGCACATGTATTGGACAACACATTGTTGTGCTTACATTAGGGTACAGCTTGTACTACATTGAATAAAAGAGTGACTTGGCACAGGTATTGGACCACTCATTGTTGTGCTAACATTAGGGTACCACTTGTACAACATTGAATACAAGAGTGACTTGGCACTGGTACTGTACCACTCATTGTTGTGCTAACATTAGGGTACCGCTTTTACAACATTGAATACAAGAGTGACTTGGCACTGGTACTGTACCACTCATTGTTGTGCTAACATTAGGGTACAGCTTGTACAACATTGAATAAAAGAGTGAATTGGCACAGGTATTGGACCACTCATTGTTGTGTTAACATTAGGGTACCGCTTGTACAACATTGAATACAAGAGTGACTTGGCATGGGTACTGGCCACATATTGCTGTGCTAACATTAGGGTACCACTTGTACAACATGGAATACAAGAGTGACTTGGCACATGTATTGGACAACACATTGTTGTGCTTACATTAGGGTACAGCTTGTACAACATTGAATAAAATAGTGACTTGGCACAGGTATTGGACCACTCATTGTTGTGCTAACATTAGGGTACCACTTGTACAACATTGAATACAAGAGTGACTTGGCACTGGTACTGTACCACTCATTGTTGTGCTAACATTAGGGTACCGCTTTTACAACATTGAATACAAGAGTGACTTGGCACTGGTACTGTACCACTCATTGTTGTGCTAACATTAGGGTACCGCTTGTACAACATTGAATACAAGAGTGACTTGGCACAGGTATTGGACCACTCATTGTTGTGTTAACATTAGGGTACCGCTTGTACAACATTGAATACAAGAGTGACTTGGCACGGGTACTGGACCACTCATTGTTGTGCTAACATTAGGGTACCGCTTGTACAACATTGAATACAAGAGTGACTTGGCACGGGTACTGGCCACATATTGCTGTGCTAACATTAGGGTACCACTTGTACAACATGGAATACAAGAGTGACTTGGCACATGTATTGGACCACACATTGTTGTGCTTACATTAGGGTACAGCTTGTAAACATTGAATACAAGAGTGACTTGGCACGGGTACTGGCCACATATTGCTGTGCTAACATTAGGGTACCACTTGTACAACATGGAATACAAGGGTGACTTGGCACAGGTATTGGACCACTCATTGTTGTGCTAACATTAGGGTACCACTTGTACAACATGGAATACAAGAGTGACTTGGCACGGGTACTGGCCACATATTGCTGTGCTAACATTAGGGTACAGCTTGTACAACATTGAATACAAGAGTGACTTGGCACGGGTACTGGCCACATATTGCTTTGCTAACATTAGGGTACCACTTGTACAACATGGAATACAAGAGTGACTTGGCACATGTATTGGACCACACATTGTTGTGCTTACATTAGGGTACAGCTTGTACAACATTGAATACAAGAGTGACTTGGCACGGGTACTGGCCACATATTGCTGTGCTAACATTAGGGTACCACTTGTACAACATGGAATACAAGAGTGACTTGGCACGGGTACTGGACCACTCATTGTTGTGCTAACATTAGGGTACAGCTTGTACAACATTGAATAAAAGAGTGACTTGGCACAGGTACTGGATCACACATTGTTGTGCTAATAAAAATAAAAATTCAAACCTTTGTTTGGTCAGAATTGTCATGAATTAAGGTGGCCGTTTCCCAAATCGCCAAGCCACATCTGGAAAGCAAACAGTTCTATAGTAGCAATGCATTTTTACTGTCAACGTGCCAAAACATGCTGTTCTATTTTAACTGTACGGTTTGAGTAATTATTATATACTGGTCTAAACACAACCTCCAAGAACTCCATCAACGACCGCTGAATAGTCCCAAAGTAACAGTATGGTGTGCTGTCTTTAATTCTTGATTGATTGGTCCATACTTTTTCTAAGGAAATGGTGGGATAACCGTAAACAGTGAACGGTGTTGTGCGATGCTCCACGAGTTCCTCCAGCCTAAACTAAGGGAGCTTTTTGATGACATTGAGAACGTGTGGTTCCAACAAGATGGCGCTACAGCCCACACAGCGCAGCAGTCACTGGCACTGGTGAAGGAAATGTTTCCTGGATGTGTTATCTCTTTGCGTGGTGACGTAGGCTGGCCACCACGTTCGCTGGACTTAACGCCTGATTTTTTCTCTGGGCCTACTTAAAATTCAAGGTTTACGAACATCGTCCTCAAACTTTAAAACCCCTAAAAAAGTAATAACATGAGAAGTTGAAGCCATTCCACCTGATATGACTCGTTAAGTAAAAGAGAACTGGTCAACAGTGGGGGAAACCATTTGAGAGATGTATTGTTTAAAAAGTAAAGTAATGGTATATATTTTTAAACGGCACAATCTGTACTTTTAGTTAATAAAAATAAAAACTTTCTACCTTATTTCGTTTGGTTTTCATTAGCTTCTCTAATAGGGGAGGTTTTTCTGCCGGACCCTGTATATATATATATAAGCTGATCACAGGATCAGCTTACATTTAGTGTTTGCCTTTATGGCAACACCAACGTATGGTTGGCTTAACTATGAGTTCTGGTCATAGGGTACCAATCAGTTCAAAAAGTCTTTTTTGTAAAGATATCAATTTTTGCCTCAAAATGCAGAATATGTATCATAAGAAATAAAATACACAACAACTTAAAAGCTCTGTAATGGTGAATCCAATTTTGATTATTTTTAACCCTCGAGGGGGCGCTTCACTTTTAAAACGGGAGAGGGCGCATGCGGAGTTTTATTCCGCAACACTAAATTGCACAAATTTTACCCATTTTACTTCTAGTTATAACGCGATATTTTATTTAAATGTTGAATAACTTTATTAGGAACCAAATGTCATTGTTAATAACATTAATTGTACAACTAAATATAAGTAATATTTTAATTAAACAAATTAAGTAATTTTCTAGTATAAAAAGGGTATTACTGTTGGTGTTATGTGAGAGGGCGCATGCGGAGTTTTGCTCCGCAATAATGCAATTATACATCTATGCAAACAAAATATATTTAATAATAGTTATAAATTAAATAATACATAAAAACATATATATATTTTGGTATATGTATAAATATACACATAGTTCGGCCAATTTTACGTGTTATGAATATAAATAAAAAAAATTCTAATTTGATTACTAATTCTAATTTGTCTAAATTAATAATAAAATATCAATTGTGAAGTTTGGTTATGTTTAGTAAACAATTTATACTATACATTTACAGAAAAGCTACATAATATAAATTAAAATACATATGAAATAAACATTGAAAAATAGATTTATGTCTAAACCAACTAAATAAGTAGTAAAATGAAATGTAAATCTCATGGTTAGACACAACTAAAACAGTCACCTCTAACACAGAAGGGCGCAAGAGGAAATAAACTCCGCACTAACCACTTACGCGATAGGGCGCACGCGGAGAAAACCTCCGCAAACTGACACTGCGTCACTGAATTGTAACTGACAAGGAACCAAGGGGGAAGGGGGGGTTAAAAATAGCTTTGGGGGATTCCCGGAATGAGGCCCGTGAAGTACGGAGCCGGACACGACTGCCGACACCAATTGTGCATATTTATTTTAACAAAAACTAAACGTGCGGAGAAAAACTCCGCAAGCGCCCCCTCGAGGGTTAACACAAATAAAGTCATTAAACAACAGACAAGATTATATCTCATCCAACTAAGAAGTTAATCATTTTCAACAAATAATTATTGTTGTAAATGATCGATCACCATAATATTTGTGCGTTTTGTATTCTAATATATTTGTGCATTTTGTGCTGATATTGTAATAAATTTGTGTTGTGTGACGTTTACTTGTACTGTATATGTACCAACACGTATTATGCTAATTAAAAAACTATTTATAAATAATTATTGATTTAAATCAAGAAACGGACAAACAGAGAAATTAATATTCTTTCTATCCTTATGGAGTATACAAACACGTGGTCAGGACTTTAATTCAGGAGGAAGGTCTGATTTATTGTGACTGTGACCCTTTATATTCCTTTCATAACAGAAAAGGGAATAGCAATAATATGTAAAAGAATATTTTGGGGAGGAGTTGACCCTCTGGATCCCCCTTACATGACTGGAGTTCTGAGGTTGGTAAACATTTATTGAAATTGATTGACGTAATATTTGTATTGTTTGTCTAATTATTTTGTAATTAATTTTTGTTGTGTGATGTTTAATCGTTTCTTTATAAATTGTCTGGACATTCTGCATTCCAAAAAATATAGCCATACTGAACTAGTGGAATAAATTTTGGTAAAATCTAAAAATATGTGTAAATCAGATTTGATTGCTTGTTCTGAAATCATGTCATAAAATGCTGAAAATATTTGTAATATTATTAAAGTCAAAGTATTTTACAAAAAAGTATTACTATTGTTTTAGTTTTTTTAGTCTCATTTTAATATAAAAACAATTTTAATGAGTAATCCTACTTTAGGAACTAAAGAACCTGTGGATCTCAATTATTTAAGTAGATTTTTAAAATTCATATTTCAGGAATAATTACTTTACAATGGATGTAGTAATATGCTGTAAGTTATTTTTGATTTATTATGTAATAATTATGTAAAATGTGAAAACTATTTATTTTTGCCTGTGCTTATAAATTATGATAAGTTATTTAAGCAAGTTTCATGTACTAAATAACTCTAGGAACATTTATATTAGTTCTTTACATTACGCTACTCTGACATCACATCACAATAACTAGAAATCATGTGATTAATTAGTTTATTATGAGTAAGTTCCCCTCTTTATTTGTGGTTCATAAATAAAAATAAATCACCACTCTAGGGCCTAGATGGTTAGTTACGATCAGTGCTAAATAATGTACTATTAATTACTTTTACTCTAGATCCTGTCTAAGGAATGTGCACTATTAGCACAATTGAACTTGACTTATGTATTTATCATAAATTTATGTTAAATTGTGCAATTCCTTATTTGTCTTAGGCCTTAGATCTAGGGTTTGTTTTTAAAATACAGAAAGTCATTTTAATGCGATTTGTCCTGTTTTTCAAGGCATCTAATTTAACGTTTCCGCATTGTAATGTAAACTTACACCAAATTGATGTTCAAATCTGCAAATTAAGTAGATGCTTAGGAAACGGATGTAGACTTTTTTTTCATTCTAGATAATAAAAAATAGAAACCTGAATAATGATAGCGTAGATATCACAATAATACCTCAGTTGTCTGATTCTTTACCTCCACAGTCTATCCATCATGTATAATGAAGTACAAAAATGGATTAAAAATCTGATATGCCTGAAACTGTTAAAGATTTGCCCAACCTTCTATAAAATTGTCTAAAATCATTATCACTGATTTTCTTGTATCTACAGGAAAACTGTTCAGGTTTTATTCTGCTTGTGTAAGTCTGTTGTACTCTGACCCAGTTGTCCAAGGGTAGGGTTTTAATTTATTTGCTTACTCGACAAGAGAAACAGTTTTTTATATATGCGTCTGTAAATGAGACCAGTTAATTACATTGAGATCTACTTCAGTGTGAATGTGTGTGTTAGTCTGAGTATATACAGCTGTATATATAAAAACAATACATTATTAGTAATGGTGAGAGGCCCTACTTTCTTGTGTCATATTTATTTAGATTTTACTCATATCATCAAATATTGGTCAGTTTTTTTTTAATTATCTTTTTAGTTTTATCAAAGTTATTGTTAAATTTCAATTTTAAACATTTTATTTTTAAATTCTCAGCAGTTTGATCCTTGAATACATTGTGTGTGAAATTGAAACCTGAGTACAGTGCAAACCCGATTGTCTGTCTCCCTATTTTCGGCCAGGTTCTGTTATTCGTCAGTGTCTAGGTTCGTCGCGTATGACAGTTTCCGTATGACATCCCTTTGGAAAACGACAATTTCCCCCTCCAGCCATCTAGCCCTCATAAGCCTAGTTCTAACGGCCTGTCATCCGTAAGGCCTCGTCTGCTGTCTACCAGATAACAGGTCGTTGGAACAACTCGCTTGTATACGCCTGACGTACGGACAGGCCGTCCGGGGCTGCCTTAACAAATCCTGTACAACATGGGGAAAGAGGCGGCATTACAAGGGTTGGAGATGAAGTTTTAAGTCGCGACGCCTACACAGGTCACGGGCCGTTGGAACGGTCATGTCTGATGATACACAAGCGACACGCTATCTGTATACCGACATCGCGCCATCTAATGTTTGCAAAAACACTGGCCGTGGGAATTGGGCTTTAATATATTACACTGTACTTATCTATTTAGACTTAGTTGCAAATATGTGACAATGCACCAGTTGGTTGTTACCTTGTAACATGTTATTTCCAATGTTATGTGCAAATAAAGACTTGACTTGACTACTGCAGTTTAATTTTAAGAATGTTGATAATTAATTTTTGTGCTCATTACATAATGTACAATTTATGTTTTACATTAAAACTAGGCCTACTATAATAAAAGCTTAATTCTGACCTGCAGTGTATACATTCTGTAACATGTCTTTTATCTAACCTTTCATTCTCATTTCGTTAATCAATATGTTCTATATAACATTAAAATTTAATGTGCGTAAGCACTAATAATAAGTTTCCAGCGATATAAGTGTGAGTGGGTGAATTCTCTATAATCCCTCTATTCTCCAATCCGTTACGACCACGGTCCCGATTCCTGACGGAAAATAGGGTTTCTACTGTATATCATTAGTAATTATTAATTGACATAGACTGTTACTCTTTCTCCCATAGGTTTTTATGATTAAATAATGACATTTTTAACTGTACTATCATCTTCTTCATTATGTGTTAGTTACAGATTAGTTAAATCATAGTCAACTAATGAATTTTATTTAAGACGTATCTAATGGCATTATACTATTCTTTCATCAACTAAGGCAGCTACTTTATTATGTTTTTATAAAAATGTGTTCTAAGTTATATATTTATTTGATGTTTTAATTACTAAAAATGTTTATTTTTATCATTTTATTTTACTGTTTACAGTTTATAGTAGGCATTTAAAAATGAATAGTTATGGAAAAATTAGCTATTACACTTTACTTCTTTTGAAAATAGATAGGAGATTTTAATTTAACATAGGGGACCACTTAACTTGTATTTTAGATGTTTAACTTAATCTGCATTATAAGATCAACCACAGTGTAAATATTACTCTGTTAATTGTTATAAACGTGAATGTAATGGGGATGCTTGTCCTTGATGGTGTTAAGAGCTCGATTTTCCTGAGAATAAAATAAATCAAAAAGTAATAAATAAATTGGGCTAAGCTCATCATCACCATTAAAAGAATTTTGCCTACTAATTCATAGAAATAATACTGGTTTAAATTACCTTTTTATATCGTAACAGTTCTTCAATTACATTACTGCTATGTATATTTCAAAGCATATAAAGCTTCATTATCAGGCTTCCAAAAACGTCACTGTTTAAAACATTAAACACTAAAATTATTAAACATTCAAACATTTAAACACTTTAAAACACGAGTACATACAATACATTTGCCGGCTGGCGATAGACACTGGCAAATGTTGGTGTCTATCGCCGGCAGTTAAAGTGTTGTGAAATGTAATTGAAGAACTGTTAAGATAGAAAAAAGTAATTTAAACCAGTATTATTTCTATAATAAAACAGTTCTTGAGGTTAATAACACAAAATGAAAAAAAAGAAAAACTACTAATATAGCATACCCATCACCCTATATGACTCTAGTAAAGAACGAAAAAGAACAAAAAGACTATTGTAGGGGGAAAAACTACGATGGCCTACCATAATATTTGTATACATGTAATATATGAGAGTTTCTATAAATTAAGCTCCCTAACAAGCTCCTATTGTGACAGAGCAACCTAGCGTATACCTGACAACAGGGCCATGTTCCTCACTTCCCCCACCACTATTCTAGCCGGTCCACACCTCTCTGCAATGTTCAATCATGGCTTAGCAGCTGTTAACAGTGGAAGGAACAATCAAACCTTTAGCCAAGTGTGAATTGTGGTCTGTGATTAGATTTCAGGAGTCAACCTCTTTTGAAATCCATCACCAGTTCACAGATGTGTCTAGAGAGAAGTGTGGAGTAAAAAAATGCGTAATTGGTGTAGGGAGTTTGCAGAAGGCCGAACAAATGTGCATGATGAGGTGCATAATTTTCGGACAATAACGAAAGTTGAGAAACTTTTTGTTGTGGATTGGCGTATGACTATGTTATGGATTGCCAAACAGATAGAGGACATTTCTAAGACTACCATAGGGGCTGTTGGTTAACAAAGGGCATTTGTTTGCACCATGACAACACTCCCTCTCACGTGGACTGTACCCTGACGGATCGCTTCGCCAAATTTGCATTGTAAATCATTGACCATTCTCCATAAAGCCCTGATTTGGCCCCCAGAGACTCCTATTTGTTGCCCAACTTGAAATAACACTGGAGGAATTAAATTATCAAGCGACAAATAGCTGAAGGCAGTTGTTGATTCCTTCTTGAGCGAGGCGGTGGAAAAGTGCTATGACGTGGTTACAATAAAGCTTCTGCAACTACTGCAAAAGTGGATTGATGGACTGTCAAAAAATTGCAAAATGTCCCAAGGTTTTAGAATTTGTAATTGGTTTTGCAATAAAATAATGTTTACTATGTCAAAAATCATTGGAGACCTAATTTATGGTTAACCCTCGTAGCTACAATAGATATTTTATCTGGTAGGAATATTTTTGCCAGTAATTTTATTAGTTAGTGCGGCCTGCTACTACAGATGGTTTAAACTGTATTATATTTATTTGGGACTACACTAGCACTCCCCTAAAATCAGCTGATAATTTGAGACACAAAATTCAACTTTGGATGAGTAATCTTAGAGTGTGTATAAAGTCAGTGGTAAAACTTAAAAAGCACTATTAGCAATGACACTGGATGAAATTCGTTTATAATAGACTTAAATAAATATTTTAACGACTTTCTGTATTGAGTGTTATGGTAATTTCTGTGTTTATAGGTGTTTTAAGTACTTTTCACATAGCCCCAAAGCTCATGACTATTTATTTTGAATATTATATTCGAGTTATCTAACTAATGTATTTTATCTCTCAATAATTACTTCCAAAACTATTGCTTTTCATTTATTATATAAAGAGATTAGTTATTTATTGCCTTACTGCTGCCTGCTCACTCTAAATCAAGTTTGTAATTTATTGATGGATGATTGAATTGTGCTTTGTGGCTTGACAATATTTGTATCATTGAATTGCAGTTGTATCATCAGAATGTTACATTCTCATCAGTTATTACATTCCAATTAGTTACTAATTAACAACAATAATGACAAATAAGCTGGTTTCTTTCACCACCTTTTTTCAGTACTATCTAATTTTATATTTTCTGTTTACATTAAAATATAGTGTAAATATTTTATAAAGTAACCTTATTTATCACTTAAAAGTTCTGCCTTAGATGGAAATTCATTAAGCAAAATTGGAACTTAAACTTTAGACAACAATTCTTTCAGACAATCGTAAATGAAAACTGAGAAATATAGCAATATTTTTTTAAATACTCAAAACTATCTGGTGATGCATGCAAGCTTTTCTTGAAGAATAATATGGAAAGCATTGTATCATTTATATGGTAATCAAATTTTGTTGCATGTTGGCTCTACTTTGAATTTAGGCAATATTTAATATATTTTAGATTCATATGTTAAGTTTAACTCCTATTTTCAATGTCTATTTAAGTTTGTATTGACTCGCTGTTTTTATTCCAGTGGTATTATATAAAAATTATACTATTAATATATGTATAGACATTTGCTCATTAAGTCCCTCTATTTTAAATGTATAATTTGTATTAATATATTTTGTATATTGTATCGCTAAACATTTGTGTTCATAAAGACACTACAATTTTTACTTACATTCTCTTTTAGCTCTAGATCTAAGTGATGTTAAAATACATTAATCAATAAGGAAGGTTTATCCTTTTTTAGTACAAAGTTTTTTACCCTTTTTTATCTTTCAATGAATAAATGTAATTCTAATATCAGAGTGCCATCAACTAAAATATAGTATTGTATTTGTAAATTGTACTTTTAACTCAATTATAATTTAATTTTTGTGTGCGTTTTAATAAATTATATACATTAATAAACTGTAAATACTCACTAATCATCACACACATGTATGTAAATAATAAAAATGTGGCTAAGTTAATTTAATAATGTGTTAGTTATTTACCTTTAAAGAAAAATCATCAATTAGAACAAAACTAAAAAAAAACTGTTATCACTAAAAGTCCAATTATGAACTTAAGGGGGGCTGAGGATTTGAATTCAAATTTCAATTCTCCATAGTAAAAATTTTAAATGTTTGCGTTTACTTTATTTATTTAATTATGTTTGATGTGTCATTTTGTATGTACTGTAATGGAGAATGTTGATTGCTTAGTGTATTTTAATTTGTGTGATACACTTACTTAAAATTGTTCTAAATTTAAAAAAATGTTTAAATGAAAATAAACAAATTAGAATACACAATAAGCAATCAACATTAAGCATTTATTCATGGATTTGTAAAAATTTAAATCGTTAAAATCAGCTGATGAACAAACTCTGTAAAGGACTGCCAGTGGAGCCTAGTTTTTGCTTGATTTGAGAAAATTCAGTCGTGGTCTTAAGAAGGAAAGATTCGTGATGGCCAGAAAACAGACCAGAAAGTGCAGAATTTCTGACCACTCCCCTAATAATTCTCACTATGTGAATTCACATAACTTGATTTTTTTCAGAATACTCGAATGGAATACAGCAAAGTTTATTGGACTCAATCTGCATAATCTTTCATGCAGATTATTTATTACCCATTTTTTATTTAATTATAATATAATATTGAGGGTTTATTTATTTAAGAAATACATAATTATAATAAAAGACAATTCATATGATGATAAAACCTCCACAGTCCACGCGGGATTATGTCTGTAGGTGGAGGCAGAGTCTGTGCATTCTCTATATACAGACAACAGAAAAATAACTTGTGTTCCATGTAAAAGTGTGGGTATCTGATAAAATAAAATTAAACTGTAAAGAGAGGTTTTATATTATTTAAAGGAAAGTGTTCCTACAAATTGAAACAATTGACTGAACAATGAAAGATTAAGCTAATTACGAAGTTAAAAAATTTTCATCACTGTTCTCGTTTTTCCCTATCCAGAAATTAGAGCAGAAATTTTTCACTGCTAAAGCAAGATGTTTCAGTAGGACGAAATAAAAAAAATCAGATGACTTAAAAGGAGCTTAATTATCTTGGTGGTATCTGGTTTAGCAGGCTGATTATCGCCCTGGCTGAAGTTGTAGTGACCGATCCTTTTTCTGACATCTTTTATTGAGAATAGATTGAAAATTTAAAAATTTTTGTTTTTCATACTGCAGCTTTGAACACAGTGAAAAACCTTCATAGTAAATCTTTTCTTAAAGTGGTTTATATACCTGCATTCAAGTAATCCAAGTCGTTGCTTCTGCAACCGGTTTCAACTCGTCATGAGAGTCATCTTCAGGCCGTACAAGGATGTAATAAAATGTGATCACTTCATATGAAGGTCGTCACGAACACATAACGAATAACGGACACTACGAATATACGAACACATAACAAAACACTTAAAAACTTTGACATTAATGAACAACTAAAAATTCGCGACGCGTGCCGGGCTGGAGCGTAGTCTAGACTGAACTCATGACGAGTTGAAACCGGTTGCAGAAGCAACGACTTGGATTACTTGAATGCAGGTATATAAACAACTTAAAGTATTGAACAGTGATCCGGAGGCTAATCCCCCAAAAATGTAAATCTTTTATTTAGAAAGTTATTACATAAGTCTATTCTGCAGTTATTCCCATCAATTTCTGACTCGACTTCCTCCCATTTTTACTTTCTCTATGGTCTTAGGTTAGGTTAAAGGGCACTAGGCTAGGAATAAGGAGAGAGGGGACCTGAATTAGTATATTCAGGTCGTCCTCAGATGAGTAGAAGGAGACTGTGAGTAGAGGTTCTCCCTCTACTCACCTAAAGAAAGTGCATGTGGCACAGAAAATTTGTGAAACATGTTGTTACCGTATGTATTTACTACTGTAAGGCATTAGTTGACTTGTCTTCTTACATAAGTTTGTTGATGTTCTTACTTTATGGTCTAACAACTTTTGCAACGATTTTACTACAGTCAGGGGTTTTCTTTATTTCTCAGATATCAATATCACAAAATCTAATAAGTCCTATTTTTTAGATTGATGAAACGTCTTCTTTGGCATCAACTCCAGGAATGAACATGGTAGAACAGTTTATTGCAATAGGTGCATCTCAACTTCCTGGTCAGTGAGTTGACAGAGTGATGTTATGTTAGGTATGGAAATTCGCATCTAATATCACAAATCTTATACTCATCTGCCACCAAATGGGAAGGTGTGTTATCAATGAGCAAAACAACCTAATCAGCATGATTGTTTGCTTTTCCAAGTCTTATCACTGACAGAACAAACTGCGTGTAAAACAAGCCCTTAAAACTTTCTTCATTCATCCAAGAAGCACTGGCCTCTTGCCATACTGGTAGATAGCATTAAGTTTTTTTATTCTTAAGTAGACACTGTCTCTCTATTTATTATTATAGCCTGGAGCATCTTCCTTCCAAGAACTTCATATTATTTTTAGTAGCATTTTAAAGTAAGTCCACTTTCGTCCTTTAACACCTGTAAAGCTGTTCTCCATTGTAAAGTAAGTCCACTTTCGTCCTTTAACACCTGTAAAGCTGTTCTCCATTGTAAAGTAAGTCCACTTTCGTCCTTTAACACCTGTAAAGCTGTTCTGCATTGTAAAGTAAGTCCACTTTCGTCCTTTAACACCTGTAAGGCTGTTCTCCATTGTAAAGTAAGTCCACTTTCGTCCTTTAACACCTGTAAAGCTGTTCTCCATTGTAAAGTAAGTCCACTTTGGTCCTTTAACACCTGTAAAGCTGTTCTCCATTGTAAAGTAAGTCCACTTTCGTCCTTTAACACCTGTAAAGCTGTTCTCCATTGTAAAGTAAGTCCACTTTCGTCCTTTAACACCTGTAAAGCTGTTCTCCATTGTAAAGTAAGTCCACTTTCAAGCTGTTCTCCATTTTAAACGTAGAACATACCCCATACACGGAGCAGATGTGTCCAAGGGGAGAATTTGCGAATAAAGCCTAAATGACTGGTTTCACAGGTGGTCATGAGATTGAGTGAAAGATTTATCAATTCATGCAATCTATTTCCAGAAACTAAATCAAAAGAGGGATTAGCCCATAATGACTGAACGGTTTTTAACCAATGCGGGACATGCCACCACAAGTCATTCTGAACAAGACTTGATGCAGTTAGTCCTTGAGAGGCAGTCAGCAGGATTATCTAGCGTTGAAACATGTTTCCAAATACATGAAGTTGTAAGCTCTTGGATCTCAGCCACACGATTAGCAACATACTGTTTTAGCCTATACGAAGGAGTGTGTATCTAAGATAATGCAACAGATGTGTCACACCAGGCAGTTACAGATTCAATTTTGTAATATTTTGAAAATTGTTCTAAGCAGTAGTGAAGCAATTTTAAAAGTAAATGAGCTCCACAGAGCTCTAACCTTGGCCTGAATTTAAAGGCCTAACCTCTACTTGAAGTAAAGCTGCTATTTCCCTTAGTGTGCAGTACGGGAAAAACACTCCTTTCAATGTGACTTGGGCAGTCTGAATACATAGAGCTGCCTCTTGGATTGCATTTCGGCAGTCTGTAGCTACTCTAAATCTTATTAATACATTCCTGCTAGAACATTAATAATTTCAATACATTAACAAAATGTGTATCACGAGTAGTCAGATACATGGCAGTAATAATGTTCAGTTTCTACAACAATTGTAGAGGTTGTTGTACAGGGAGACCTCAGCTATTATGAATAGCTATAACAACAAAATTTAAGTTTTACTAAGCATTGTAATATTTTAACCGCATACAAAATATACTCCTTTCAAACATAAACACACTAAATTGCTGGCCAGGCTGAATCCTCTCTTCCAAAACGTTCTCATAGATGTCAGTATTTTACATACAACTTAATGAAACCCGTCCAAAACACTATGTTATCATCTGTATTAAATTATGTTAAGTGATTTATTATTCTTTCTCATCTTGAATTACCTGTTTTGTATTGTACCCTTCCACTACGTTATTAGTAAGTGAAAATACAAGTAAGTGTATACTTACCTATACACATACAGAGCTATTGACCCTCCCACCTACCCATATACGTACAGAGTTATTGATCCTCCCACCTACCCATACTCGGACGGTAATATTGACCCTCCCTTCTACCTATAGACGTACAGAGTTATTGACCCTCCCGCTTACCCATACATGGATGGTAGTATTGACCCTCCCACCTACCCATACACGTACAGATTTATTGACCCTCCTGCTTACCCATACATGGAAGCTAGTATTGACCCTCCCGCTTACCTATACACATACAGAGTTATTGACCTTCCCGCTTACCCATACACGGACGGATTTATATCGAATACCACGGTATGTGCATGGATGAGTGGGTATTGCCTCCAATCTTACCTGATGCTCAACTACTGGACTCGTCTTACTGATGCAGTGTGTGACCATAGCAATGCATTTCTAGGGACAACTAGTTTTTTAATCTAAAAAGTTGGAAGTCCAGCATACAATTTCTGGGTGAAATTTGGATATCATGTGTTGAGCACATATATTTATTTCATATACAAAAAATATGCAAAAAAGTCAACGATAAAAGTTTAGTTAGTAAGGTATTAGGGGGCTTAACAACAGTCAAGCATCAGTGGGCCACCGATAACTGTGTGAGGGCTAGTAGAATTAATATCAGGATCTTCCCAATAAAAGTTTCTAGGTACTGAACCTTCTATATAGCATAAGGTAAATTTATGAAAAATGCAATTACTTATTTTAAAAATTAAATAACTGGTTGATAGCCAATTATTTTTTCTGAAATGCGATTTATAATGCACATTATTATGTAGAATTTCACGTTGAATCCGAAAACGGCATTCGTTTTGCTGAATTATGTATAACAAGTTCAATAGATTAACTTTTCGATAATTTAGAATTCAGAGTTTTACCTATAAATATTTTTTAAATTACCCAATTTGGCAACAGAGGTGGTTCCGCACTTAGTTTTTGAAGTATTGACATTCATACAAAGTGTCAACCATATCGGAGATGTAAAATATTTTTGTCCAAAAAAATAGCAAGGCAGTAAGTAATGTATAAATTGACAAAAACAATTTTTTTCTAAAATGCGACTTATAATGCACATTTATTTGTAGAATTTTACGCCGAATCCGAAAACGGCATTCGTTTTGCTGAATTGTGTATAACAAGGTCAATAGAACGTTGAGATTATTCTCCGTCATCCACTCTAATGGAACTGTAAATCAATGATTGCTTCAAGAAAATGAAGACAATTATATGACATCAACTCAGTTGGCTGTAGTGTAATGGTGAGTAAGAAAACTCTCACCTATTTACACCTGATGAGACGAAACAACGTCGAAACAGCACACATGGAGACCATCTGGTCCACGTACCAACATCCTTTCGGTGTGGCCAATGCATAGCGACCAACTGTTGTCAGAAGGTGCCTTAGCAAGCACTATTTGGAGCGCTATTACTTTTGTTAACGCAGAGTAACCCGTAGACTGTTGTCAGGCGGAAAACTGCAATCATGTGTAATAATTGATGTCTTAGCGACCAATGGTTGAGGTTCGCCCTCACATGGTAGCGAGTAACACACTCATGAGTCCAAAAACCATTAGAGTGGATGACGGAGAATAATCTCAACGTTCTATAAACTTACTCCACTACTAAGATCTTCGGACTAACAACTAGTCCATCTCGATTCAAGGTCAATAGATTAACTTTTTGATAATTTAGAATTCAGAATTTTACCTATAAATATTTTTTTAATTGCCCAATTTGGCAACAGAGGTGGTTCCGCACTTAGTTTTCGACGTATTGACATTTGTACAAAGTGTCAACCATATCGGAGATGGAAAATATTGTTGTTGAAAAAATAGCAAGCAAGTATGCAAAGATTGACAAAAACAATTTTTTTCAAAAATGCGACTTAAAATGTTATTATTATGTAGAATTTCACGGTGAATCCGAAATTTAAGTTGTTATGTAGAGTTATTATACAGGGTGTTCAGTAAAACTGTTTCAATAATTTGTGATGTTATTGTACACATAAAAATGAGCAAACAACTTCATATGAAGGTATGTCCTAAAACCTTTAGTTTTCCGTCTATCTGTATTTATGTGTTTTAACATAAAAATTCATAACTTTGGATCCACTGAAGGTACAATTGTGAAACTTCATGATTGTACTACCCTATAGTGGTTCTATTTAAAAAATCTGTACCTGTTTCAAAATGGCGGAAGTTTAATTTTTTCTAACCAAAATATTTAAAAACTGACTAATTTTACAAACAAAATGCTAGAATAATTTTTTTTAGTAAATCTTATCATAATATCACAGTGTTTGTTTCAACAAAAACGAATAGAAAACAGCTGAGTTATGCTGCAAGAGATAAAACAATGTTTTACAGCATTAACCAAAGGCTATTGCTGTTTTAAATATGTGTGTACTTTGAACAGCTGATTTCATGTCGAGTTGTTCTTAACGTATTACTAAGAAATGTAAGAGACGAATTTAACAAATCAAATAACATGTATTTATAATGAATTAACATAATACGTTACAAATCATATTTTACTACAGTTACCGGTACTATAACAATTGCTCAAAGTGGCGGGCTTCGTTGAATATGCATGCATCCAGACGCCTCCTCATTGACTGGCGGACTCTTACTAAAATACCAGGTTTCTGCTGGATTTTAGCAATGGCAATCATCCATATTCGCCCATATCTTGATGATTGGCATCTTAAGTTAAGTATAAAAATCTTAACTTTTAGACCAATTAGTTCAAGAAACCAGGTAAAAAATTGTAGGAAAGATCTAATTATATAGAAAGTAGATAAATCGACTTTAAACATTTTGCTACTTGTTAAGGAAGGTCTCAACTCCAGAAATATACCAATTGTAAAGTCTGGAAATGGTTCAATACAGAGTAAACAACAAGTAAATAAAAAGTACATTACATATTTTAATGAAAATTAGTATTTAGGGGATTTTTTCAAATCAAATCAAATCATTTTATTAAGCCAAATTGACAATAAATTGCATTAGCCAGGTCATTAATTTACAGTCAAGTTATACAATATTTTAACCTAGATTTAAGTTAAAGAAAGTTTACAGAGTTGTATTAGTCAAAAACTCCTGGACGCTGTAGCAAGAGAGGTGTACCAGTAAATGTTTGAGCTTATTTCTGAATTTAATATGGTTTGACTCCAACTTTAGTGTAAGAGGAAGACTATTGTACAGTTTGACGCCATTGTAAAATAAGTGTTTCTTGAAAAAAGTAGTAGAATGTTTAGGAATGGATAACTTGTTTGAGTTGCGTAATAGATATGGTGTTTGGACTGAAACATTGAATTTGGGAAAGTTCTGTTTGACAAAAGTGAGAGTTTCTAGAATGTAGATAGATGGCAAGGTTAGGATTCTTGACTCCTGGAAATAAGTCTTGCAGGACTGATCTCTGCGAAGTAAGAACATAGTCCGAACAGCCCACTTTTGTAGTTTAAATAAAAATTTAGTCTTTTGACTTTCACACCCCCAAATTGGTATAGCATAGGCTAAGTGGGGGTAGATAAGCCCATAATACACAGATAGGAGGACGTCAGCGTTCGATGTATGTCTCAAGTTACGCAACACAAACAAAGTTCTGTTTGACAAAGATGTTAGAGATAAAACTTGGTCATATTTATACACTATTCTGTTTAATATAAGATATACTCTGGTCTTTGGGTTTGTATATAATTTAATTAGTTTAAATGTTCTTGATAAGTAAATAATTAACTAATAATGAATGAGGAATATGTTAATTTTAGTAGCTTGGAAGGTAACTTTTTTAGGATAAAGAAGAGTGGTTTAAGTATGTTGCATGTTAATATTCGTAGTTTGAGAAAAATTTCAATTTATTCTTGAGTTATGCTGGTAATCTCATTGAAAATGAGAGACCTGACTTTCTTGCGATGAGTGAAATATGGGTGTCTGAACACGAATTAGTTCTGTACAACATTCCTGGATACACATGTTTTGCTTGTTGCAATAATACCTACAGGGCGGGTGGCTCACTCATTTACGTCAATAATGACGTGCAGGCCAGCCAGACTACCTGTCACTTGTTATCAGCTGATTGTATGTTACTCAAGTTCAAGGTCAACCGAGTCCCATTCGCACTCCTGGCGTTATACAGGTTGCAAACAATGACTGTTCAATCTTTTCTGAGTGAATTCTCAACTCTTCTATCATTGCTATCGGGGAACGTAATTATTGTAGAGGATATTAATATTAACATTCTGAACACCTCAAGAGAAGCCGAAAAAGATAATTACTTAACACTTTTAAGCCACCATGGCTTTACATCTTTAATAAATAATCCAACTCGTGTAACTGAAATTTCTAAAACGTGTATCGATCATATATTTGTAAGGCACAAATTTATTGACAGTTTTAATTCTGCGGTGTTCGATATAGGTTTAAATGATCACTATGATATTGGCCTAACATTGGAATTAAATGTGAAATGCGAATCCTATAAGTCGCACTATAATATTTCTGAGAAAAAAAATTATTGATTTTAATAATTTAAGAATTGATCTTCAAAATGTAAATTGGGACAGTATTATAGTAGAAAACGATATTGATAAGAGTTTTCAAAATTTTCACAGTTGTCTAACTGAATCTTTGAATTGCAACACTAAATTCTCAACAATAAGTAACAGATTGGCAAAGGCGAAGTCGATTAGTCCTTGGATGAGCGAGCCACTGCTAAGGAGGATAAAAAAAAGGGATAAATTGTACAGGATGTTGAGAGTTGGGCCCTACAATGTTAATCTTAAAAAGTTTTACAACAATTTTAAAACGAAACTTCAATCAGATATAGATCACGCCAAGAACAATTACTTTAACACTCTTTTAATAAACTGCAGAAATAACACAGCTGAAAAATGGAAATTAATTGATGGCTTAATGGGAAATAATAAACAATTTGTCAACAAAATTACGCTGAGCTGTGGCAGTACTATTGTTGACCATGGCGAAATTGCAAATGAATTTAACAAACACTTTGTGAACATAGTAAATGCTTTTAGTAATACTGGTGCAACAAATGAACCTTTCATTAGCATAAGACGTCAAGTAAATTCAATCTTTTTGGATCCAGTCCTTTGGCTAGAAGTCGAAAATGTTATAAAACAGCTCCAAAATAAAAAGTCATCTGGTTTTGATAATTTTAATGTAACTGTAATAAAGAAAGTTATTGATTTAATATCCAGACCTCTCGCCATCCTCATCAATATGAGTTTTGCCACTGGTAAGTTCCCTACCTTGTTAAAAAAATCAGTTGTTGTACCTATTTTCAAAAAAGGGAATCCTGAATCTCTTGACCAATATAGACCTGTGACATTGCTCTCGATTTTCTCCAAATTATTTGAAAAAATATTTAGATCAAGATTGGTTAGATTTTTTGATTCTAATAAAATTATATCTGACTCACAGTTCGGTTTTAGAAAGTGTAAAAGTACCGAGGACGCTATTAGGTACTTAATGCATAGTATATATACAAGCTTAAATTGTAATAAAAAAGTGTCCTTTCATAGATTTTAGAGAAGCATTTGATTGGTGAAGCACAACCTTTTACTAAAAAAGCTTGAGGCGTCTGGTATCAGAGGTTTGAGTTTGGATTGGATTGAATCTTTTTTGCTTGACCGTAGACAGCAAGTAAAAATTAAAAACGTTTTTAGTGATGAAAAAATTATAAGCCTTGGAATTCCTCAAGGATCTGTCTTATCTGCAGATCTTTTCTCTTTGTTTATTAACAACCTCTTGTTACAACCCTTTCAAGGGGAAGTTGTTGCTTTTGCAGATGACGTTGCGTTCTTGTATTCGTCAGATAATTAGCATCAAAACAAAAATGGCGGATGACTTGTTGTTGCTGGCAGATTGGTGTAAAAAAAACTCAATGATTATAAATGTTTCAAAAACAAAAATCATAAATTTTGACTACATGGGATACAATTTTGATACGCCCTTAAAATTCCATAACAATTGCATTGGGATAAATAATGAATGCCTTTGTGAAATCATTGAACAGGTAAATGAAATCAAATACTTGGGTATTTATCTAGACTCCAGAGTTGATTGGAAAAGCCACATAACAAAATTAAATGCTGAAATAAGAAAATCATTGCGAATATTTTACTTTTTAAGGAACATTTGTGATTTAAATTTTTTAAGAACATTATATTTTGCGCTTATTAACTCAAGATTGTATTATGGAATTGAATTTTGGGGAGGAAGCCATAAATTTTTAATAAATAAGCTTGAAATTACACAGAAATATTTTATTCGTATCATCCTATTTAAGCACCAAAAGGAACACACCGAGCAATTATTCAAACAATTAAAAATTTTACCCATTAAAAATCTTTTTATTTTTAAAGTTCTCCGTACATTTTTTAAAATTAGTGGTAATACAGGGACTGAAGACTTATTTTACAGGACACGAAGCACATCAAATCAATTGTATGTGAGGCCAAAGATTAACAAGTCTTTATTTTCAAGGTCTTTCGTTTTTCTGGGACCTAAATGCTTTAATATGCTACCCAGGGAACTCAAAGAAGCAAGAAATTTTTATAAGTTTTCAAATAAACTGAAACATGGCTTTTAGCAATGGATGATGCAACAAACCTGACCGCTATTCTTTCATAGATTAATATTTTATTATGGAATGTATTGCATTATATTGTATTATTGTATCATGTATATATTTCTCATAAGTATCAAGATCTTTGTTTGTATTCATTTGAATTATTTTGTTTGTAATTAATTTTTAGTTAGTGGTATACGAGTTAATTAGTTATATGGAGTTCAGAGTTTTTTTTAAGATTATTTATAAGCACACGCTGCAGTGCCGGCTCAAGTCACGGGATTTATGTTCTATTAAGGAAGACTCAATTATATGGACAATATAATGTTATACTTATTAGTAATGGCTATCTTAACTGGATAGTGATGGCCATTTAAATTTCCAAGCATATGTAAATATTGTTCGTGTAAAATTAATGAATGGAAATAAACAAATTATTATTATTATTATTCCTGAACTAAGTTTTTTTGAAACGTGTTCAATGTGGCCGCCAAAACTAAGGTACTCGTCCAGGACTAATCCGAAGAAGGAGACATCATGAGTAGGCTGTACCATGGATTCATTTAAAAGAATACTAAAACCTTTGGAGTTTTTCTTACTCATGCAGAAGTTTATTAGTGTCGTTTTCTCAGAATTAACAGCTAGTAAGTTGTTGTCAAACCACTGAAACAAGTTATTGGCCTCATAAAAAGATAGTTGTTCTAAATGATTGATGTCAGAGCTAGATATTGAGAGGGAGGTATCGTCAGCAAACAGGGATGGTTTGGCCGTAGATAAGCATGAAGGAAGATTATTGATGTATAAAAGGAATAGGACAGGCCCCAAAACCGAGCCCTGAGGAACCCCTTTTGTTATGTTGGTCTCTGCAGAACAGTAGGGTCGAATATATCCGGCTTCGCCCACCGCCCTTATTTCCACACACTGCTTCCTACCGTGGAGATATGAGGAGATCCAACTCAATGCCACGCCACGTATACCTACCGCCCCCATTTTTTGTAGTAGAATATTGTAGTCGACCATGTCAAAGGCCTTTTTAAGGTCGAAAAACAATCCCGCTGAGTAATGCTTAGAATCAAGCTCTTGAACCACTTTGTTGATGAGATCAAACATGGCAGTAGTAGTGGTTCTCCCTTTCACAAAGCCATGTTGGTGTACAGAGATTTTTTTTGTTTCTTTATAGGAATCTCTGTAGTCTAGATAGCATGACTTTCTCAAAAATCTTTGAAAACACCGATGTAATCGATATGGCTTATTGCAATCTTTTAAAATTTTTTTTTTTTAAAAATTTA
>JAQJVL010004789.1:0-41253 GCA_035578905.1 Stictocephala bisonia
ACCATTGAGTAGCCTAATAGTTATTTTTCTATTAAGAGGACCAAGCAAAGAACCTATCGCCTACAATACCACAACCCTTTATACCTAAGTAGATGGTTTATAGTAATGCACCATTAGAGTTTTTTATTACTAGTCAATATCAAATGTCATGCTTAGGATATTTTTAATTATAGATGAAATCGGTGTATTTGATGTTAGAGTTAAGAATATTATAATTTTTTTAAGGAGAGGCCGATCTCCTTCTTAATCCTACTCTGCCCATTCCTCACAGACTATTGATATGTACAAAAAAACCTTATTCAGTCAGAGTATGGGGGCGAACCAATACAGTAGAAGGTGAATATTTCTGATAAATCTTCCAGTCTAGACCAGATTCGAGCCAGCGCTATCTCTTAACCAAGCTCAAAGTCCTGACGTCTTATTAGACAGCTAGGCCACCAGCTCACCCAAATTCCTGTAAGGGTTATCAGAATAAATACTGTTCATATTTTAATTTGTAAGCGAGGTTTATAATCAATGGAGTGTTTCTTAAAAACCTAACATCTGTAAATTTTTGTAAATTGAAATAACCTTTTATAGCATGCACATTTGTTTATTATGTATAATTTTGGCCACTTTATTTAAGTACATTAAATCAATATACTATTTTATACTAAGTTTATGTTTTATCTGAGTTCTTTATTAAAACTTAAATTCGTATTGAATTAATTAAAATCACATAGTAAACTGAAATCGTATATAATATATAGTAATACATTATAAAACAGGGAGCAAATGTTCTTGAGTTGAGGCTAGATTGGTTTATTTTGGGAAGAATGGAGATGTAAATAAGAAATGTTAGCTTTGTTATGAAGATTATTTCATTAAAACTTTAATATTAGAATTTTTCAAGCTAAATATGATTAATGTAGGCTGTCTCTTGGCATTTATTGTCATTTCAAAACAAAATCCCACTTCTCGCAAAGAAGGCTACTTGTAAAACAGTGTGAATTTCATTTTCCAAAATGTTTATAGTCTAAAATAGCTGTAACCCCAACAAAACAATTTAAACATAACATAATTGAAATACATCATATAAGAAATTGAGTAATTTACAAAAAGAGTTTTGAATAATTCTCTTCAAATCAACTTTTCCGGGTATTCGTAAAAATTATATAAAACCTAATTAAATATTCTATACTGTAATCTTATGAGACAAAATAATTTATCCCTATTTAACGTATTGAGAGATGATGTATGATGTTATTATTAGGGTATGTCATCAATTTATACTGAAATTACCTTCTTTTATATCTGAATTATTTAAGGTGAGATGTATACGTCTCTTTTATTACTATGGACAACTTATAAACAAGTATTATTTTCTGCGACGAATAATTTTTTAAACGGCATATCTCAATCAATTGATCCTGACTAATTCATGTACACCGTCCTAAGATCATAAAAAACATATTAATAAAAGAGGTCCACTCACTTATTTACAGAACAAAAATACGTCTCAGGTTTGCACTGTTGTGTTTAACAAGTGGCTTAATTTAAACAAAGACCTTTAAAATTAGGTATAGAATCAGGCAGAGATTGTGTAAATAATCTCTTTAAATAACACCCATACATGAACGCTAGTGGATACCCACCTACCCACCCATAAACGCACCGTGGTACTGACCCACCCGCCCACCCGTACACGTACCGTGGTACTGAGGTGTATGTATATACGTGAGGTATGTAAAGGTGAGATGTATACGTCTCTTTTATTACTATGGAAAACTTATAAACAAGTATTATTTTCTGCGACGAATAATTTTTAAACGGTATATCTAAATCAATTGATCCTGACTAATTCATGTACACCGTCCTAAGATCATAAAAAAACATATTAATAAAAGAGGTCCACTCACTTATTTACAGAACAAAAATACGTCATCCCAGTATGCCCTGTCTTATATAAATGTTAAAGGTTCCAATAGCATGTGAATTGTTGCCTGGATAAAGTGTTGAATGTATACGTGAAAATGAAGATGACTTGCTAATAAACAATGGTCGAATGAAAATACTTATTTATTGAGGTGAAAACTAGGACCACACATGGTTCTTTTTTACATTAACTTAAAAACAAGAGGATAGAGAAAATATAATAATAAAAAATACAAACTATTAAGTTAGTGTTTTAAAAGCAGGACTAGTTAAAATTGTATAGTCTTAGTAAATAAAAACCAAAAATGATGTACTCAGTTTTAATGGAAACTGCGGAACTACTGTAAATATTTGGATGATATTTAAATGCAAGTTAACTTTTTTAGCATAATAAAAGATCCACTTAGAAAGATATCTACAAATTCTTTGCTTAAAGGTAAAAAAAGTCCCTAAAATTTTTATTTTACCACTCAGAGTAGCGTTTGCATTAAGTTAATTTAGTAATTAATTTCGAAGAGCTAATACAAAGAATAAAACATGACATAACATTGTAGGAAAGTTGGTTGCCATTAGTATGATCAAGGCTATTTCTACTAACTATGAAATGATTTTACTACTTTGGACCGTCCTAAAATTAACTTATGGGGGTTTCTTGACTGAAAAAGTTTGCTATTTAAGAGAACGGCAACTGAGAAGTCTTAATTTAGTTTAGTTTAGTTTAAATGGGGATATATATAGTTGGTCCAGCCAACCCTTGCAACGAAGCCTAAGGCTTTTTGTGCCAATCCCGGTGCCTAATCGTCGTAAAGCTGGCAGCCCTTGACCAAGTCAAGGAGCTTCTTCACTAGATTGGTAATTTCCAACTGTCCCAGAGGTGAGCCTTCAAAAAGTGCTCTTCTTCTGGCACCAAGAGCCTCACACTCCAGGACAATGTGTTCTGCCGACTCTTCGTCCTCCCCACAGAGGCGACAGATGGGATCCTCCGCAAAGAGTCCCACCGTTCTTAAATGCCTCCGGAATTTGCCGTGGCCGGTGATGAGTCCCACCACCAGCCTAACGTGCGATTTGCTTAACCCAAGAAGTGACTTTGTCAACTTCTGGGAGGGATTCTTGACAAGAACCTTGCCGAGTCTTTGCCCTGGGAACCGCCGCCATCTTTCCAGATGTCTGGCGCTGACCCAGTTTTTAATTGCTGTTTTGGCAGCTGCAATCGAAACGCCGCAGGCCAGCTCAGGACCAATGAAGGGCTTGAGAGCCCCCTCCCTAGCCAAGGCATCGGCCTGCTCGTTGCCTTCTAATCCCCTATGTCCTGGGATCCATTCCAGCGAGACCTGATTTCTTGATCCCAGGAAGCTGAGGGTCTCCACGCATTCCCAGACTAGACCAGACGAGACCTTCCAGGAGTCCAGAGCCCCTAAGGCCGCCTGACTGTCTGAGAGGATGCGGATATATTTCCCGCAAACCCCTCTCTCGACCGCCTGGGCGGCACAATGAAGGATTGCGGTGACTTCAGCTTGGAAGACGGTGCCATACGCTCCCAGGCTCACGCTAGCGTTGGTCCTAGGGTCGCCAGTATAGACACCAAATCCAGCTCTGTTGCCCATTCTAGACCCGTCTGTGAACCATACAATTCGGTCGAGAGAAGAAACCGGTCCCAGTACTCCCTCGACCTGAAGTCCACAGTATAGGGTCTAGTGAAAAGGAGCTTAGTCCCAACAAAGTCAGACTTCATTGAGAGCACCTCGTCGTTTACTAGATTGGCCACTGAGGAGTGACCTGTGCAGGACCCCCTCCAGTGGCCAGTTAGCTGAAGCCTATAAGCCGCCGCCCGAGCCTCCCCAATAATGAAGAGATCAAGGGGCGGCAGGTTGAGAAGAACCTCCAGTGCAATAGAAGGGGTCGACCTAAAGGCCCCTGTCATGCACATGCAGGCAAGTCTTTGTAGGCTAGAAAGCCTACCCCGGACTGTTACCTGATTGACCTTATGCCACCAGATCAAAGCCCCGTAAGTAATTTGTGGTCTGATGACCGCTGTGTAAAGCCAGTGGCAGACATGGGGTGACAGGCCCCATGTGGAGCCCACGCAGCGCCTAGTGGTCACGAAGGACCACTTAGCTCTGCGGATGACTTTATCAAGATGCAAGTTCCATGTCAGTTTCTGATCAAGGATTACTCCCAGATACTTAACCGACGATGAAACAGGCAGAGACACCCCACCAAGGGCCAGGCCTCTGAAGGAGCCCTGAACCCTTTTCCTGGTGAAGGGAACTATTACTGTCTTGGAAGGGTTTATTGCAAGCCCTTCTCTTGCACACCAGACTGTCGTTCATGATGTCCGTAACAGTGCCCTGGTACTTGCCACGGACCAGTAGGACGAGATCATCCGCATAGCCCTGTATGAAAATGCCCTTATCCGTGAGGCTGACTAGGAGATCATCCACCACCAGGTCCCACAGGAGGGGTGATAGAACTCCCCCCTGCGGGCATCCCCGCGCTCGCAGAAATCTCCACCACCTCACTTAGAAGGGTTGATTGAATTCTTCTGCCCCGTAACATGTGGTCGACCCACCTACAGATGGTAGGCTCTACACCACGTTGTCCCAGAGCACGAATAATAGACTGATATGAGGTGTTGTTGAATGCCCCCTCAATATCCAAAAAGGCTCCTAGAGCGATTTCTTTGTTCTCCAGGGAATGTTCAAGGTGCCTGACCAAACAATGGAGGGCAGACTCACAAGACTTCCCCGGGAGATACGCATGTTGATTTCGATGTAAAGGGGAGTCTTTAAGCGCCCCTTCTCGAATGTAGAATTCTACGAGTCTCTCCATGGTCTTCACCAGAAACGAGGAAAGACTGATTGGCCTAAAGGATTTGGCGTTTGTGTAGTCGCCACGACCCCGCTTAGGAATAAAAACTACTTTGCTGACTCTCCAGGACTGAGGAATATACCCGAAGGCAAGGCTCGCCCTGAAGATTTCGCAAAGTAGAAAGTGGAGGTTCGGTGGGCCCTTCTGCAACAGTGCGGGAAAGATGCCGTCGCCTCCTGGCGATTTAAATGGGCTGAACTTGTCGATTGCCCATTTAACTTTGGAAACGGTGACTATGCGTCTAGCTTGCCTCCAGTCCTCTCGAGTTGCCCTAGGTATAGGGCTAATCTCTCGAGGGCCAGAGACTTCCAGAGCATCGTCAACGAGATTCCCTGGGAAGTGACACTCCAGAAGGAGCTTGAGCGTTTCGCCAGGTAAAGTTGTCAGTTCCCCTGAGCTGGTTCTAAGACTGCCCATGGGGTTGATAGGTTCGCTAGCCAGGATTTTCTGGATTCTGGCTGCCTCTTTGATGGAGTCAATGCCCCTACAAAAGGTTTGCCATGAAGCCTTCTTGGCATCACGAATGGATGAATTGTAGTCGTTAAGAGCTAAACGATACTCTTCTCGACAATTGACCACCTTAGAGCGATTAAAAAGCATTCTAACGCGCCTTTTCTTAGCTTCCAGGGATTTTGACCACCACCCGATTTTTGGTCTAGGCGGTGTGTTTGAAATTGGACAGTTGTCGTGGTAACTTTCGAGGATCGCATCCTGTAAGCAGGATGCCGCCTGCTCTAGTTCCACGACAGACCTTATTCGTACTCTACCCCCCCCCCCCCCCGGGACCCAATCCCGCAATGGCCGAAAGTTCCGCAGCATAGGACTCCCAGTCCGTCCGCCTAGGATTTCGGTGAGGAGAGGAAAGGGCTGACATTTTGGCTTTGATATCAAAACGAATGTACAGATGATCTGAAAGAGAAGGTTCGTCAGAGACCCGCCAGTTGTCAATGAGGCCTAGAGTGACCGCATTGCAAAGGGTCAGGTCTATGACTTCGGCTCTAACTCTATTTCTAAATGTGGGTTCATTGCCCCGATTTAGTATAAATAAGTCATTAGATACAATGAAGTTTAATAGGTACTCACCCCTCCTGTTGGAGTCGGTTGATCCCCATGCTTCATGATGGGCATTGGCGTCGCAGCTGACCAGAAGGTGCCGCCCCCCAATGGATTGTTTCTCCACCAGGGCTTCTAGTTCCCTGGAAGGAGGTGGATCCTGAGCATCATAGGGAAGGTACACAGAGCTGACAATGAACTCCCCATGCCCTTCCTCAGTGCTCAGTGTAGTTCTCACTGTCGTGATGTCCCTGGAACAGAAATCAAACAGGGGAAATACTTCCATACCATTGCGTACCAAGATACACGTCCTAGCATTATTGGTGGAACAAGAGGAAATTATCTTACCTTTTGCATCGGCCAGTCCTGCGATTCTGCCCTTGTGTAACCAAGGTTCTTGAATCAAGGCCAGGTCGATGTTGTGTGCAGTCATGGACTGACAGAGGGCTGCCGAGGCAGCCCTACTGTGGTGCAGGTTGGCTTGGATCACCCTTGGCATTGTCCCTAGCCAATACGACCACCGAGACCTGCCAGAGCCCCAACCTCAACTTATTGCTCTTGGCCTTAATGGCTGAGAGAACGTGATCATCCACCAGGCAGACGAAGGTCTTTGCTCCTTCCGGATCGGCCTTTTGACTGATGATGGTCCATTTTCTCACATTCAATTCCTTGTTTTGGTCTTCAACAAGCCTCAGGATTCTGGACTCGTCCATCTTTCCGAGCTGCTTAGGCGTCTTAAAAAGCACCTTGGTAGCCCGTAGGATGTCCTTTCGGTCACCGATCCTGAACTGGGCCCCCTCCCACAGTTTGAGAGAGGGAACAGTTGCAGCGATCCATGTTTTTGTCTCCTCGTTTTCGACGGAGACAATAAGAGCACCCCTCTCCATGTAGGAGTTGGTGAACAAAGGGAGCTCACCACTGTCCAGCGGGCATAACGACTCAACCAGAGCAGTCTGGATGAGGTTGCCTTGCTCTTCAGTGAGCTTGCTCTCCGGATAGTTAGGTGGCACAACCGCCACCTTAATGGACTTGAGAGCTTCCAGGAAGGTCTGAGAAGAGGTTCCCTGGGAACCTTCCTCGGCCTTCCTTTGTCTCTTCAAATCCCTCTGAGCCTCCGAGGGAGAGGGGGTCGAGCCCTGCGGGCGTGCGCGTTTAGCGCCACCTTTAGGGCCGTCACCCCTCGCCTTAGGAGTCGCTCCCCTCTTGGCCTCCGCAGGTGAAGAGGTCGAGCTCTGCGGGCGTGCGCTTTTGGCGCCACCTTTGGAGCTTTCACCCTCCGCCTTAGGAGTCGCCGAGGAGGCTTTCTTCAGGGGACGATACTTAGCAGGGTCCCACTGTACACCCTGCCGGGCAAGTCTCTCCTTCAGGAGTTTTTTCCTCTGATTGCCAGGAATGTTTTTCCTGGCTATCTTCATCCTATTCAGGGCCTCAGCCGTCCGATCCAGCTGATCAGAGCCTGGGCCCCGAGGAAGGATTTTATCGGGGTCAGAGAGCGACATGCCCCCCTCCACTGAACCCCTGACCCGAGCATCGGGGACTTCAGGCTGGCCTGCTTGGCTGCCTTCGTTCCCCATGCCAAGGTCCTTGTCTGAGGGCTCTGAGCGGTCCTCAGCCAAGTTTGATTCAGAATCGGAGAGAGACATGTCCCCCCCCCGACGTTGATTTGGCCCGAGCAATGGAAAACGAGGGCTGGCCAGTGTGGCTGCCCTCTGCTCCCATGCTCGGTTCATTGCCTAAGGACTCAATGCGGTCCTTAGGTGAAGGTTTTGGTGATTTTTTTAAGTTCGGATCCATAGGATTCCCACGAGTAGCTAGGGAAATAAATGGTCTAGCCCCGACAGAGCCCTGCATGCCAGGGTAAGCCTATTTGAAACTGGATTTCGGCAGGTGTCCAGAGTCCGCATGGTATAGACTGGTCTACCACCAGCCATTCAGCCCTCGGCCCACGCTGTTCCGCCTTGGCTTGGTTGGAAAGGTTAGGTAGGATAAGGAATTAATGGGATAGGAGTGCTCTCAGCATCGGGATCACACTGAGAGCTGTGGGAAGGTACCCCCTCCTCCTCCTCATCGGTTATGGGAATGATGAGACGCCGGGCTTGGGACCGGTACGAGCGGAGTTGAGAAGTCTTCATATTGATGTGTTTGTTTAGAGACACTTATGGTAGAGAGAGTAAGCAAGGGAAGATAACAACGCCGTAGAGAAGGAAGAGCTGTCGGCTAGTATATGAATTAAAAATGTCTTTACTAAGCAATTGTTCTTATAACTACACACATTGTTTTATCGTCAATAATATTAAATGAAAATAAACCTATATTCCAAGGCATAGTTATAAAAAAAACCATTATTTAAAGCTAGAAATATGTTTTATGCATTTCTTAGAGATAAAGTAGCCTTTATTATTAATGTCAGGGTAATCATTATACTTTTATGGCTGAAAGTCAGTAAAGGCCTTATCCCGAATTGCCAATTTTTGCTTAGGCAAGTGCAATAGGCCATCTTGCCTTGCATTTATTTCACTTACTTCTGTCTGAAAATTATTTCCTTACGGACATATAAAAGGTTAGCTGTTGCAAGGGGTTTCAAAATAATTAAATTTTATACTTATATATTTAATACATAGTTTTAAAAGTTACTTCAATTTGATATATTAATTGGAAAACTAAGCGATATAAAATATAACCAGTGACATTTAATTACGAATTTTGAGAACTTCACGGACTTCTTATTTTGAAAATTGAAGGAGTCCTCATTATACATTCAGTGAGGTACAAATTCCCACCTCAGAGACGGCTGTATGTATCCTTAATGAGGTCTCATTGGTAGGATTTGTGTCTCCTTGTCTGAGAACACAGCTAGATAGTATCTACTTAGGTAATTCCATTACATATATGCATTGTTGCATTAACAATACTTACTTATATTATAATTCTTTTTTTGCAGACAAATATTTATCGTATTCGTTAGACACTAAATAATATGTTTGTGGATAGTATGTTTGTTAATTACAAATATATAGAAATTTAATGAATACTTTTTTTATCTTAACAATATTAAAAACAAAAATAATTTTACACTTTGTTATACCTCTGTAGCATTATACTAATTGCATTATGTTATTTATTTAAAGATATATTAGTTTCGTAATGTAATACATGGTTTTCAACGCATGACTGAATACATGCGCTTTTAATTGGTAAATATACTAAATAGTCAATACAGTTCTCTAAATGAACTTTATTAATTTAATAAATAATAACGATATATATAATTCTTATAGTTGAAAGAAGTAGCTACCAAATATAATGTTTAATAAAAATGTAATAGGCATAGAACACTTGAACTTTATAAAACGTAATTAACAATAAAATGAAAGTTTTTTTTAAAACCAAAAATGAATAAGTACATTCAACACTGACTAATGTTCTTAGAAATGGAACAGTGTTTGCATGTTAACGTGTTAATACTCTTTAGTAATTCCATTTATTTTGTAATTTGCACTGACACAATGTGTGCGAACGTAGTTATGTTCAAAAGGTACGTAATGCTCATAAGTGTTTGTACTTTAATCTACACAAATCTCTACTGTTAAACATTACTTTTAATTTTTTAATATTCAACGTAGCTAAGTTCGGCAGTTTACATAAATTGTTACTGTTAAAACTTCATTATTTTATGTTAACATTTAGCATTAATTTTATAAATTATAAAATCCTAATACGTAAGATTCCAAACACAACCACAGAGAAGCAAAGATACAGAGAACAATCTTGAAATATGTATTACTGTGATCTCTTGTCTTCAATTTGTGGAAACGCCAGTGAACAATTGTGATAACAAAATAATTTATTGTGATATACGGGCCAAAATTAGATATGTTGTAATTATGTAAGCAGCCTTAACTGGCCATCATGTTAGTTAATGTCCCTTAGGTTAGTTACGTAATACAGGCCAAAGTGTGTCTTAGCCAACAACTTCAGCTCCTAACTATCCAAGAGTGAACTCCCGAGAAGTTCTGTGGTGAGTCCACAAACATCAGACTACCCCAACTGTTGGCCATCTTAAGGCAAGCTGGTGCAGAGTTTACCGCCAAAGTCACTTCCAAACTTACATTTGCTTCTTGCTAAGTAAATTAGTTAACCGGTAATATATAATTTTACTTTTATAGTGTACGTGAAAAACGTAAATGTTGAACAACTGAATCCATTGATTTTATAAAACGTAACTAATTTTTATTATTTGGCAAAATAAATACAAATGACGGCACTTTTGACGTAGTACTGTAACCCAGCTACTTGGGGATAAAGTGTTGTGGAGATTGTAGGTGATAGGTTCTATACTGACAATACGTTCGCTCAGTAGTTCTAGGGAAGTCTGAGGTATCTGTATTGATGGTAGTCAGTATCCGGATGTTGTGAAGGAGAGATAACTGAGTACTGGCGTGCCAATCAGCTGAAAATCACACCAATACTACGAAGTTCGGATTCCACGTAAAATATGTAGGTACTTTAGTACCTATTGAGCTTTGAAAACTGAAACTTTTCTGATCTACATAGGTCATCCACATTCATCATAAATTCATGCAATCATTCATATTCGCCTTAAAATACGTATACAAATGTATCGTCATCTCATATCTGGAAATAAATTAATATTATTTCTGCATTATTGATACTTATTTCATTTTTAAATTTGATATTGTGCTAAATTGTCTGTTAGATTTAAATTATATTCAGAGGCTTATCATTCTTATTTTTGCTATTGCTTCAAATATATATTTTTATTGTTAATATTTAATATTGAACATGTTAATTTAATAAACATTCCAAAGCAATTTTTGTTATGTGTATAAAATTGCATTTAGTATTGTCTTATGTTATTATCATGTTTATTTTTCTGACTTTTACCATGCTAGAACCATTATAAATATGCGTTTTTAATTGTGACTGTGTGATTACTCAAACCTCTTACATGCTAAGCGAGTAAACTGAATGAACAAAATAGCACGTCACACTATAAATGTAATAAGGATTACAACAAGCGCAAGTATTTAATCATGGAACTTTTACAAACCATTCCTATGAACCACGTATTGAAATACAAATGTGATACATAAACGAATTTTTTAGTAATAATGGTGTAAATTTGATGTACAGTGAAAACTAGTTAACATTCCGTTACTTATTTTCATCTAGCTAGGAGAAAAATTATTAATACTTATGGTCAAGTTTAAAAAATCATATTTAATAACGTTCAATTAAACGAGACAAACAAAGGTATAATTGAATTTTCATTTGGCCCCATCATTTTTACAAATGAGCCTTTAAACTGAGGTTTACATCATTTTTCGCCGACAGTAGTTCAAAATGATTTATGGTGACATATACTGGTAACTAAGATATTGTGCTACTAGTCTCACAGTTTTTTCATTAAATATTTTTTCTTATTATATGTATAAAGTATACTGCCATTCCTGTTATTACATGAGTAAGAATCAATATCTAGTCTATAACAACTTTTCTTCTATCACAAATTGGTCATTTGTCCATTAAACTGGAGGGGTGTTTTTACAGGCCACTAAACCTGTATAAAACGTAACGCCGTGCACGTTTACAGCTTTGGATTTACGGGCCATAAACTGAACTTATGGCCGAGGTTGTTTAGTAGAATTTGAAAATATCACTGTGGTGTGACCAGTGATCATCTTCACATCTGGCCAAGTAATTTGTACTGCTTGTACTAAAAATGATTCAGCAGATACGTATCTTTAGTACAATTTTTGTGTATTTTTCATTTGTTTTACATAAAATATTTCACAACAAATTAACTGTAAAGAAAATCAGTTATAAATTACATAAAGGTAATTCATAATTTCAAATACGATATGCTTTTACTTTGTAACTATCCAAATGCTAAATATTTGAAATAGTCAGTAGTTGTAAATAAATAAATATTATTTTCATTAGTTGATAATTCAGTCATAAGTATCAGAAGTTTTATTTTAACTGCCTTAACTGTTGGCCATCTGAAGGCAAGCTGACACAAAGGTTACCACCAAAGTCTCTGGTAGTCTGAGAAGAATAAATGCAAACGTATAAATATTCAAATGCCGTAAAGTGAAAAGTGTTCAAGTGAAAATGTGGAAAAATGTTTCTGAATCTATAACGTACTGAATGAAACATTTCAATTAAAAAAATTAAAGGTGAAGTTTGCTGTACACAACCCTAAATACGTGTACACAATACCACTGTACGTGTATAGTGGGCGAGTGTGAATTAGGACAAAGAAATATTTATATACTGTAAGGTTTAAATAATACATGCGGCATTTTCCGGGTTAGTATTAAATCTAACTAACAGTAAATAATATCTCAGTGGTATTGAAAATAGCTAGTGGCCGAGTGATCTGAGGCGACAGTGATCAATGTAACTGAAAAAGGTTGACTAATGTTAAAAGGGATTTTATCAATCGTCTTATCACCAGAGCAACCAAAGAAGCTACATAAATATTAATTTTATTTTCTTTAATTGACAACACCCTCAATCAATGTTCTCCCTTGGACAGCTACCAAACCCTGACCTTTCCCCAGCAGAGGCACTGTTGTCCAGTTGTTGTTGTCCAGTTGTTTCTAGTCCAGTGGCAACCCTATCATGCACAATCTCCTAGTTACTTAGTCCCAAAGTAGATGTTTTTGACAGTAAACAGGATTTTATTTATTGAATTTAGATTTTATAAATTAAAATTTCTAGATTTTCACAAAATTTTTGTTTGTTAACTTATGGATACATTATGTTTCTTTCATTAGTAACCTTAGACACACGAACCATAGTAATAGTTACTGTAGTTGATTAAAATATCTTATTTATTTTTAATAACACTAATTAACTATAAATTATATCCTTATTGAAGTATTTTAGTTTGACAGAAACAAAAACCAAGTCCACTCAATGTGTATTAGTTAAACATAGTTTTTATGTTTACGGGGTATTATTTAAGTAATCGTCAAAAAAAATAAAATAAAGAATCGTTGTAAGTTAATGAATGAAATCTAACAAACTTTACTATTTTGATTCTGTTTTGAAATTATTATGAATTTTAATGATTTACATAACAATTATATTTAATCGGTGTATTGATAAAACAATGGAAAACTGCTACCCAAATAAATATTAAACTTTTTCTAACAAAGCAATGTAGTTTTTGTAAAAATGACTATAGTATACTAGTCAGGTTATGAAAATAATTCAAATAAGTTTCATATATATAGTTATTGGTTATATACCCTAGTACAAGTTTTAAAATATTAATTATTGGCTGTCACTACATTTAACTACGTTTTAAACAAGGTCAAGAACTCTTCAATCCTCCTCCATATCCTTTATGTAAATGTTATATTGTTATATAACTTTTTTCCAAAAACTAATCTATTTAAAAAAAACATTGATTTGTTTGATTATATAATATTAAGCCTATGGCTTAAAGCCTCCTATATAGCCATGGTAAATATTATATTGTTATACATCATTTGTTTTCAACAACTACTCTATTAAAAAAAAAAAATTGATTTGTGTGATTATATTATCATAAGTAAAAACGTACCTACCAAAAGAGAAGATACGTCAAGCATAGTGTGTCTCCTCAGATGTAAAGAATGGCAAGATTAAATGTTGTTTTATTTCCCCAGGGTGGAGTCAGTCTTTGCATGTTAAGTAAGCTAATCTCCCTTGTTTTAGACAAACTTGTGATTTATTCTTTACTGAAATTCTTTGTAAATATACCTGATTACTTTATTACTTATTTATTAACATTAAAGAATTTCGATCATTATTTGCTATCGTAAGATTAATTTTAATCTGGGGTATGATTAGCCGATTTATATTTTTCCGATTCCACTGCATTTTTATTTGTTCTCCTGTTAATTTAAACTATCATTGCTTGTATATGGAAGATTAAAAAAACAATGTAAAGTGCTAGCAAAGAAATTAAAAAATGTCCCTTTTGTCAATTGAATGATTTTATATAATTCTTATCATCTCGGCATGAATCCTAGTAAACATTTTACCATTCTTTTATTAATTTTTAAAAACCAATTGGAATATAAAAAATGTTTACTCCGTTAAAGAAATATCACCAATAAATCTGATCAACTCATATTTTCGATATTTATTTATTTCTATGTTACTCTATTCACGTCGAGTTTTAAGTAACTAAAATAGTTAGACGAGTCTATTTCGGATATACGTAAAACGACACATTGAAGGGTGGGTGTTATAAAAATAATTGAAGGGCGCCTTGTGAAAGTTATTTTCATTTATGTTTATCCGTTATACACATAAAATATTTAAACTACTAATTTATGGTTCCTAATCTAAATATTCCATCACAATATATCGGAATATTTCTATCAATCATACAAAATTATTAAAATTATGGACGCCATAAGTCGGTAAGTGGAATTGTATAATCCTAACTTTACTCGTAGTAAAGACGATTTTTATTTTATTATAATTTTTTAGTATTGTATATGTATAAGCTAAAAAATGGGTTAATCATTTAAATTTAATTTATTACACTTCACCGCTCCTAACATAACCTATCTGTATGTACCTTGAATGTAAAGCACTTGCCTGCCTTTTGTCAAGTTGGGAGGAGGGTGACTTAACACTGGCTAATTTATGTTATCACCGTCATATGTAAGTTGACGTATACGGTTTTAATATATGCTTTGCTATATAGCTGTAAATAGTCCAAAAATGGGCAGTGATTTAAAATGTCTTCTATTTGTTTACCACAGTGTGACCACGCTCATTCTAAAGTAATTAAGGGATATTAGAAATATGTAAACTTTACCTTGATCATCAACCAAAAACTTTAATTTATGTAAACAAATATATTGATCTATGTATTTGTTATGTTAACATTTAATTGTGCAGCATACTTTTAGCCACCCGTACTAAAGATTTAAACTTATTAGGTACAATTTTAAATAAAGAGCAGTAATTAAGTACTAATATGTATGACAGTATCAACTACCGGCGTACTCAGTGGTGACTGTTACTGATGCAACGGTTGGTACTTCACCCGTTAAACAATGTTCTCGCACAGTCCGACATCCCATATTAACTTATGAGAGAAGTAAAAAAAAAATAAAAAAATAATGAGACATCCCCTCTCATTAGTTAACCTTATTTATAATAAAAAAATAATATACTACTGAGGATTTGTTTTATTTACTGATAAGGCCACAAATATTTTTTGTGTACGACTGATATACTTGTTTAGTAAATTAGAAAAAAATCATTTATTAACAGTTTTCAACATATATGTTTCAAATAAATATACATAGTTTCATTTCAAATGTATTATATAATATTCATTTCGTTTTATTAGCCTCCAGAACTGTTATATTATAGAAATAATACTGGTTTAAATTACCTTTTATCTATCTTAACATTTCTTCAATTACATTACTGCTATGTACATTTCAAAGCATATAGCTTCATCATCAGGCTTCCAAATGTTTTAAACAGTGACGTTTTTGTAAGCCTGGTGATGAAGCTATATGCTTTGAAATGTACATAGGACTAGCAGTAATGTAATTGAAGAACTGTTAAGGCAGAAAAAAGGTAATTTAAACCAGTATTATTTCAGTATTATATTAACCTTTTAATGTGTTTAAGTTTTATTGTAATTAACTTTGATCGTTCGATACTAGAGTTACTGTATTTTACTTATACGGGTGTCTTAAAAGTCCCACCCCGCTATTTACTTTCTTATGAATACAGATAAAGTGATTTACTTCTGGGAATATTTATATGACCAACTAAGGAGTTGTTTTGTGTATGCAAATTTTTACACCCCCTTTCAAAAGGGGGTAGTTTGGGGGTAAGTCAAAATCTTTAAATAGGAACCCCTATCAAATGACACATCATTTTAAAGGTTTTATTAAAAGAAGAAGAATGGTGGAAACTAGAGGTCTCTAACATTAGTGTATCAAATTTGGTGGCAGTTTAAAGTTGGAATTATTTCATAAATCCCCCTAAGTAATTTTAGAACAGGAAAAATGGTCAAAATGCTGAACTCTCATCTCAATTTCACTCAGATGAGATGCTCGAAATTACTGCCAGTAACTTCTTGACAGTAAAAAAGCCTGGATTGAAAACCACGTCTCACATTTGTAAGATTTCAGGCGTGATAAGGTGGCAGGCCTCTTCGATTCTTGTCCTTAATTCATCGAGTTTTGCGGGCTATTTTGTCGTAAACTTTACTTTTGAGGAAACCCCAAAAGTAGTTTGGTCCCCAAAAGAAAAAATCCAGAGGACAAAGGTCAGGTGAACAGTGGCATTGACCTACCCGCCCACCCATACACGTACACTGGCATTGACCCACCCGCCCACTCATACACGTACAATGGCATTGACCCACCCACCCACCCATACACGTACAGTGGCATTGACCCACCCGCCCACCCATACACGTACAGTGGCATTGACCCACCCGCCCACCCATACACATACAGTGGCATTGACCCACCCGCCCACCCACACACGTACAGTGGAATTGACCCACCCGCCCACCCATACACGTACAGTGGCATTGCACGTACCCAGCACGGCCACTCTACCAAAGTGCCACGTCGACCTATCCATCTATCGGGAAATGTTTGGTCTAGGAATGTCCGGACAAGCATATTGTAATGTGGAGGAGCACCATCTTGCTGAAATACAGGCTCATAAGTACCTTGTACTACCTCATTTATTGCTGGGACAGTGCCATTCCGTAACATGTCCAAGTATTTAACGTCAGTTAAATTACCATCAATAAAGAATGGCCCAATAACAGAGTTTCCCAAAATTCCAGCCCATACGTTTATTTTTTGTGGCTGTTGCGTATGGGCTTCAACCATCCAGTGGGGGTTACTGTTTGCCCAATAACGGCAGTTGTGCCGATTGACTGTCCCATGCAAAGAGAATGCTGCTTCATCACTAAAACATATCTGTGATATTAAATTATTATTCTATTCAATCTTCTGCAACATTTGCTCACAAAACTAAAGTCTTCGGTCAGGGTCGTCTTCATTTAATTCTTGATTTAACTGTACTTTGTACGGGTGGAACTTGTGACGCTTTAACACTTTATGAGCAGTATCTTTTGAAATTCCAACATCAAGGGCAGTGGACCGCAGAGATTCATGTGGGTTTGCAGCATAATTTGCTAAAACTTGAATTTGGATCTCTTCTGTCGCAATGGCAGGGCGCCCTGATCGTGGTGCATCTTTGACACTAAAATTTGTTGAGAATTTGTTTACTAAACGTCTAATGTATGCCCTGTCTACTGGTCTATCCAGATAGGCAGAATTAAATAAATGAACTGCTTCATGAACATTTCTCCTAGCTTCCCCATAGAACAATATCATCTCTACTTTATCTTCATTTGACCGAGCCATTTTTATTAAATACGAAAAAAAAAGAAATTTAACACTGAGACCCATCCCCCCACCGAAGCTGGAAAGCGTGCCAACTGGGGGATGGCTCAAAACAAGTCAAGCGATGGGATCACGGGTGGCAGTTGGAGGGTTAAAATAAAACTCGGCAGCTAAGCAAAACTAATTTATTATCAAGAAAACAAAATATTAATCAATCAAAAACGGCAGAAGGCCACAATATTAATTGGCAGAAGGCCCCAATATCAATTCGCACTTGAATAAATAACAAGAAACTCTAAAATTAACAAGATAATGACAAAAGCTACAAAAACACTTAACGCTACAAATACCAAAATAATCAACTACATGGCCTATCTGCAGCCTAGCCTGAGGCACCCAAAACGTAAGAAATTAAAGACCCAATTAAAAGCGAAAATTTAGAAAACTTTTGGATAACAATAATTAACCCGGCAATTTAGCCCACATCCCATGATTCCACCTAGGCCAGGGAGTAAGCCGGAATCCCTGGGTGGCTCCGGATAGGAAGTTAAGTCAAAGCACAATAATCCCCTTTTGGTGAAAGTTAAAAAATTAAACAATTTAAAAAAAAAATTTAACACGGTACCATTCTAGTAAAAATTCCCTTCAAGACATCCAGAAGACAATTAACAAAAAAATATAAATAGCAATCACTAGACCTAAACATATAAATAAATAACATAACTTAACCATAGGGACCTAACAAATATAAAATCTAAAAAATATAACAACAAAATAAACTAATTAAACTAAATAACAATGAATATGAACATCCAAAGTTCTTTGTGTATTTTAAAAGTTCTTTTTTTTCTTTAATTAAAAAACATATAAGTCCCCATGGCTGTGTTGATCCTCGCCCAGTTAAAGTTCATGGCCCGTTCCTAGGCCTAGGCCACATTAAATAGTTCCACAAACATTGTTTTCTTCTTTTTTTCTTTTATATTTCATAAATTATCACCCCCCACTCAAGGACCCTGGACTGCAAGGCCAAACACAGCAATTAAAAATAGTACAGCCACAAAAACAAAAAATACTACACATAACAACTAATACGTCATGAAATGGCAAAACAAAACAAGAACAGACAAAATTGTACATGATTGGAGCACACTAGAAAATAAAAGATCCATTTTTAGGCTATGAATAATTATGTTGGAAAATCAGATTTAAAACAAATTACAACTTAACAAATTACCAAAGAATTAATTACGTATATGGAACTAAAAATGACAAACTGAAAACTAGGCTATTGATACAGGAGCAATAGGTTATAACATGAAAATCAAACTACCCAGATAGGCTAGGTTATTGTCTATGAACAACAATATGGTAAATCGGTAACTCCAACTGAAAAAAGGCTCAACGAAACATTATACAGAACTACTATTAAATATAAAACCAGATATAAAAAGCAATTAATGGTAAAAAGGTAACATTGAGCACGTGGCTCGAACCTAGGTTAACAAATTTCCCGACAAAGAACATAAATTGAACAAAACCCTGAAAACACAACTAAGCCCGATTAATATTATCATTGAAACAAAAGTATTTTCACCAAAAGGGTGATTAGATATTAGAAATTACAAAATGAACACTTACGTTTAAGGAGTCTCTAGCCGGACATGTTTAGACGATCGGCCGCAGAGAAACCAGTAGAATGACGGCCAACCTGACAGACAAGAGCTGGAACACGGAACGAACGAGTCCGAGCCAACGGCCACCAAAGTAAGCACATCGCCGGGCACGAGCGATCTCAGGCAGCCCGGCAGACAACGACGAAAGTAACCAAAATGTACCAGTCAAACGACCCGGTACAACACAGTAACTGAACTGAAAGTGTTACACGTACTAACTAGTAACCTAATAAGAGATAAGGAAGGAGCCACTGGTATTCCCAGGTTGCACTACTGGACTTTGGTCAGACAAACCAAAACCAAATAAATGCTATGTTATTTGGGGTTTTTGGTGTTTGTTGATTCTTTTAATAACTTGTTTTACGATTAGGTGTCATCAGTTCTCAAAAATAACTGGTGGGAGAATGTTTTTGTCTGCCTTACAACAATTTTAAATGTAACATAAGCTGCAGGGGTTTTATGAAATAATTCCAACTTTAAACTGCCACCAAATTTGATACACTAATCTTAGAGACCTCTAATTTCCACCATTCTTCTTCTTTTAATATAACATTTAAAATGATGTGTCATTTGATAGGGGTTCCTATTTAAAAATGTTGACTTACCCCCAAACTACCCTCTTTTGAGAGGGGGTGTAAAAATTTTGTATACATAAAAAAACTCCTTAGTTAGTCATATATACATTCCCATAAGTAAATCACTTTATCTGTATTCATAAGAAAGTTAATAGGGGGGGTGGGACTTTTAAGACAACCAGTATAGTAACTCTAGTAGTACTACTACTCACATGTTAAAATATTACTGTAATTAACTTTGATCGTTCGATACTAGAGTTACTATATTTTACTTATATAGTAACTCTAGTAGTACTACTACTCACATGTTAAAGTTTTACTGTAATTCACTTTGATCGTTCGATACTAGAGTTACTATATTTTACTTATATAGTAACTCTAGTAGTACTACTACTCACATGTTAAAATATTACTGTAATTAACTTTGATCGTTCGATACTAGAGTTACTATATTTTACTTATATAGTAACTCTAGTAGTACTACTACTCACATATTAAAGTTTTACTGTAATTCACTTTGATCGTTCGATACTAGAGTTACTATATTTTACTTATATAGTAACCCTAGTAGTACTACTACTCACATGTTAAAATTTTACTGTAATTCACTTTGATCGTTCGATACTAGAGTTACTATATTTTACTTATAACTCACATGTTTAAGTTACAAACACTGAAAGTGTACCTAAAGGATCTTTTGCTACTCTGGTAGTTTTATGGGAAAGTTCAAAAACAAATATCCAAGTGTGTATTGCAACTTTGTGTTTGATATAGTGGAGTAATAATGTCGTCCACAGGAGTTGCTCTTACCGGTAGACGTTCAGTAAATCACAGTTTACTTTCTACCACTCGGAAAACGTCTCATAAAGTCCCACTTCACAGTGGCACAAAGTATTAACACACTTCAACCTAACCTTCAGTTGATAGTTTTCCGTTTTTTTAGTATTAAGGTGAGTCGCTTTTCTCATGTTTTGTTGATTCCCTTTTTATCAAGATAATATTGTTAGCCTTTTAACTTTTTAATTACTATAGAAGACGTTTTCTAAATATTTTTTCTTACAGTGCAAAAATTCGTGTCTTATGACGTCATGAGTTTTACTAAATATGCGCATATATGTTCACTTTTATTAAAAGTGAGACCTCTATGGTTAGTTACCTTATATTTGGGACATGATGATCTGAATATATATTTAAAAATAATTTTCTTTATAATATGCATGGCTGGAGGTTTTCATATTATGAGTCGAATCCATAAATGAATCGCATAAAGTGTTGCTTGTTATAGTATAGAGAAATAAATAGTAACTTTTCTCAAACCGACATAATCTAATATTAGTTAATTCATAATATCTTTTAAAAATTATTCTTTGAATAGAAAATTATCAGTGACAAAGAGTTGATGTATGGTTGTTAAGTAATAAATATTTGTACGGTGCATGTCGAAGTATTTCTTGGTCTACATGATAACTATAACCTAGTTATATGAGAATACTTGATAGTCATGGCACTGAGCGTTGTGTCTGTTGCTGACGTCACTGACACCTGATGACGTCAGTGCCATGATGTTATGTATCCTCTTTACATATTTCATACCAAATACAAATAATGTTACAAAATATAAAACAAAACAGGTTTAATTTTGTTACTGGGCATGTTTAAGTAGACAATAGTTTATTTAATTTGAAGACAGACAACCAATTTAATAAACAATTATGGAAATAGTTCTTTTATTTTTAAAGGCATACAGCTAATTTAAAAAACAACAACAAGGTATAAGAACTCTATAATGATAATGATTTATTCCACAGTAAATGTTACATTACAGAAAACAGAATACAGTTTCGGAATTTACGTTTACCACAATTTCCAGTACTGATGGTCAACGCAACAATTAAGAAATAAAATAAATTAATAAACTTGAGTCCAGTCCAGTCTTGAACAAAAACTTAAAATAAACTAAATACCTCTCCTTGAGGTGTCTAAAATTAATAAAAAAGCACATACATTTACACATTTTTATATACACAATCTATATAAATTTACAAACGTTTTTCTTTGCTTTTACACACCAAAAGATTCAGTTGCAAGTTAATAACTTTAAGATAAAGCATAATTTAAGCTGGAAATATCCTCTTGGGACTATAGCCAATTTTTAAGATTTTTGCTAAAAGCGGCTAAATGTTGAGAGACTTTGATGTCATGAGGCAGTTGGTTGAAGTACTTGGGCCCTATGTATTGTAATGACTGTCTAAAAAAATATTTGTTTACTTTAGTTAACCTAAAGATTCTTTGTTCACTTCCTCGAGTTTTGTATACAAGGTCAATGGTCCCAGTATTGCCACTTCGTGTATAAAATAGGCTTAATACTTTATACACATAAAGATGTTGGATTGGAAAAACTTTTAATTATGTAAATAACTGAAACGAGCTCTCCCTTTTGTTACAATGCAGTATTATACGGATAAAATGATTTTGAGTTGTTCTTAGTTTTTCAATTAAGACTTTATATGCTGCTCACCAGCAATGCAAGCCATATTGCATTCTTGAGTCAATAAGAACAAATTAGATTGATCTTACAGAAATTACGTAAAAAATAAAAAAAACCTGATTACTGATTTCAGTGTGTTGTGTAAATCAGTTATGTGTCTTTCCCAATTTAGATTTTGATCCAGAATTAACCCAAGATACTTAAATTTATCGACTTGTTCAATTTTCTCACAGCTACAGTTTATTTCTAAACAATTAGATACGTGGTATTTTAGTTCTGATATGATATCAAAACTTTTCAATAAATAAAATTTACATATTTGGTTTTACCTAAATTTCTAACAAAATTTACATATTCCATTTTATTAGAAATGCACCAGGAGCTTAAAAGTTTTAAATCTTCGTTTGCCTTTAATTGAATTTCATTTTGGTAGTTTTCTGAGTAAAAAATTGCGATGTCGTCTGCAAACACACTTATGTGGCCATGAAAGGGTAATTGTAACAAGTCATTTATAAAAACCAAAAACAATGTCGCAGATAATACGGATCCCTGGGGCACTCCAGTTTTTACGGATACAGATAAACTATAATGGTTTTTGTATTCTAACCTGCTATGAGCGTTGAGTAAGAAAACTATGAAACCATTTTAAAGCACTTCCCCTAACTTCCACAGCCTCAAATTTTGCTAGCAAAATATCATGATTCACAAGGTCAAATGCTTTTCTGAAATCAATGAATAAACCTGTTGTCTTATAATTTTCATGAAAAATGTAGTGAGTTTTTTGTGTTACTACAGCTAAGGCGTCCTCAGTAGATAGACCTTTCCTAAACCCAAATTGGTTTTGACTAAAAAAAATAATTAATTCTAGATATTTATTAAGTCTTTTTTCATAAGATTTTCAAAAATCTTTGAAAAAACTGACAGTACACTTATGGATCTTAGATTATTCATTTTTACAGAAAATTTGCCTGTTTCAAAACTTAGATTAATTAAATGCACTAGAATAGGTGCTACATCACGGTCAAGAGTTTTAATTGTTTCAACAGATATTTCATCGAAACCTGTGACTTTTTGTTCGTTAGTTTTTTTTATAACTTCTAGCATTTCAGGAATTGTTACTGGTGGTATAAAAAAAGAATGTAGATATACGGGAAAGGTCCAGCCCTTGCTTGCAGAGATCAAAGTTCGTAGTTCCAGCATTGTTGGTCTGTCCTTGAACCGAGATAAGTTATTGATTTACCTCTTCAGCTACTTGCTTAGGCTCGGTTATCAAAACTCAACTATCAAGCTCTACTTTACTCACGTTTTTTGTTATTTGTACCTTTAATTACACTGTTTAATATTTTCCAATATTGTGAAGAATCCCTATTACAGTTATTAATTTTATTTGTTAGGTATTAATTTTTTGCTACGTCTAAATCGTTCTTTAGCATTTCACAGAATTTCTTATATTAATACTAAAATTGCTATCGTATGGCCATTTTTTCGGCCAGGTTATATTAAATTTTTTCTTCTTTTTAGTTTGTTAAGCAGCTTGAGATTCAGCCATGGACTAACTTTCTTAGCTTTAACTAATTTATTGACAGTGTTTGATATTTCGCATTTATTTAATTCTGACTTTAATAAACTCATACATTTTTTAAATGTAATATCTAAATCTTGAGAAGTACAACACTCCAACAATTTAACTTTACTAAGATTAATTTTAAGTTTAGAGTAATTAAATTTATTACAAAACATGTTGTCATTACTATACAGGTCCTTAAATCTAGAGTGATATTTTTTTTTTATACCTAAGAGGCGGTGGTCTGTGACGCCGATGTCAAAAAATGCCCTTTAAAAGTCATAAATAACTTTATGTCTGATAAAAATATGATCAACAAGATTTTTAGAATTTACAGTAATTCTCGTAGGATTCTCGTAGGATCAGTGATGCCAAACCATTAATTATTTCCTAGTAAGCTAGTATATTTATATACATATTTTGTTTGCACAAAAGATCTATGTTTATGTCTCCAATATAAATAATATAGTTTTGTATATTTGAGATAACATTGGACAGTTCATCTATAAAACTAGTAAATTATTGTTACTTGCACCACTAGTTTTATAAAATATATTCAAATATTCCTCATATTGGTTTACATTCTTGTGAATCATAATATTAAAGCTATTTTTTAATAACAAAAGAAATAATTCTGTTTGATTGGATAAAGACCTGCTCAACTCAGCTTATCTATCTACTTTAGACTATTTATATCATCAGTGGTACTTACCCTACTAACTTTTTGCCAACAGTGGTGAGATGGTTGCTTGTTGATCTTGCTTATTTGAATTTATTTATGAAGGATTCTTTCGCGGAGCGATCGTAGATCTGGACAACCACTGATGGGAAGCGGGTCTTGTTGTAAGCTGGGATCCTATAAGTCCACTTGTAAGCCCAGTGCGGCTCCTACGTCCTTCACGTCTTCTTCCGGGGTTGACGGTATTCCGCTGATCTCAATGTTATTGTTGCGTCTATATTGCTCCAGTCGTTCCGCAAAATTGCAGACTCATTCCTCCAACTTACAGATTCGTTTGTTTAGAGATGCATTATGTTCTCGTAGTTCTCGATTTTCTTTCTAAAGCATAGTCATTTCGTTTTTTATTTCTTCCATGAGTGTAGTTATAGCGTCAACTTTCTCAGATAGACATTGCAAGTATGACGTCAGATCAGACATTACCTTCCAGAATGACTTAAGCTCCTGCAGCCGACTTACTGCTTACAGATGTTGAACGTTTACAGTCTTTACATTTGAAGTATTTTGATGCATGTGTTCTCGTACCTTCCTGCTCAATCGCAATACATTTGGGGTGAAACAGACGCCCACAACTCCCCGTACACTTCACATCACTTGTGGAACCTATAAAGTCAAAATTCATTAGATGCAAGTGAGACGAAGAAAATACTAATAATAAGATGTTGGAAACTCAGCTATGCCGGTGACAAGCCCGGGACCTATCCAAATTGGATAGGGATGAGGAGTCGGAGGAGTAACAACCTCGTTAAAAAACCAGGGTCCATCTGGCCCGGATGGTAGCACCCTGTAAGGGCCCCCGCCAGGGTCACGGATGAAAACAGGTCAATGACTTTGCTAGCGGAAGAGGATAAGTACTCCCAACGGTAGGAAAGGCAGAGGAACCAAAACCAAAACCTGTGAGTAGCCATATGAAAATATGGTGAAACTGATAGCGAACACCCAAATTCCAGTTGTGTCTGTAAACCCAGTGGGTCGGCTTCTGGTCAGCGTCTGTTCTCCTAGTTGGAGCGGCTGTTAAAACACCCTTCAGGAACTAACCAGCCTGATTGTACTCCGATTCTACTAAGAATCAACTCAACTCTTGAGAACAAGCTCACTATGAATCGTGCAAGTAAATACAACATTACTCCAGGTGGTAACCAATCCACCCGCCAAGTGAATACGAAAGCGGCAACCGGCCATTCGGATTCTGGAGGGACCGGACTTACACGAAAGAGAGAGTCGGAGCTCTCTGACAAACTTCCCACTAAAAAACCCTTCTACATTGGTACCTTTAACATCAACACACTAATTCAAGTAGGTAAACTCCTGAGACTAACATCAGAATTAGACCAACAAAAAATCCAACTACTAGCCCTTCAAGAAACAAGACTCACAGAGTCAGAAACAGCAGACTACGGGAACTACCGTATATTCAAAAGTAAAACCAGTAGAACTGTAGGCAAGGCCACCCCAATACTAGGCATGGCCTTCCTAGTCCACAAAAAGATCATAAATTCAGTCAAAGAAATAAAACCAATAAGCAACAGACTAATGACTCTCAGACTTCAATGTGGAAACCGCCATTATACATTTGTAAATGCTCATGCTCCCACTAACAAATGTAAAGATCAGACACAGACTGAAGACTTCTGGTCCAAACTCGAAGCAACTCTCACTAAAATCCCTGAGAAGGATACAATCATACTCTTAGGAGATTTCAATGGAAAAATTGGCAAAGAGAGATGCTATAGGAAAACAGCAGGAAGATTCTCTGCCCACAAAAACACCAATGAAAATGGTAAACGCCTCATCGAGATGTGCCAACAGTTCGACCTCAAAATCATGTCAACTTCACTTCGGAAAAACCCCAACAAACTCTTCACCTGGGAATGCCCCAACACCCAATGTGGGAAACATCAGATTGATCACATAGCTATTTCATTCCCTGCACAAAAAGAAGTACATAATGTTCAGGTTCGACGAGGTGCTAACATCGACTCGGATCATCATTTAATCCGAATAAAAGTCAAATTCACTCCAAAACGCTTCTACCAGAAATGCCAGGTCAGCCGAAAGCTCAACACACAGCTACTGGAAAAATCCAACCTCAAAGAAATATGGGAGAGAATCCCAGCAAAAACCTGGGAAGAATTCCATGAGAAAATCATCAAGAATGCCCAAGAACAGATTCCACAACGGAAAAGAAACAGACACCCCTTTTGGAACGAAGAATGTGACCAAGCAATTCTCATGAGAAAAATTGCCTACCAAAAATTTATTAGCAACCGCTCTCCAGAAACTGAAAAGAAGTTCAGGGAAGCCCGAAAGCAAGCCTCCAAACTTATCAGGCAAACCAAGAGGAAGTACTTGGAAAACCAACTTAAGTCGGCTGAACAAGACTTCAGAAACTACAATACTAGGGACTTCTATAGAGTCTTTAAATCCCGTCTCAATGGATATACGCCTAGAAACCTCTGCTTCAGAAAACAAGACGGAAATTTGGCGCTAACAGACCAGGAAAATACTAAAGAACTTGCCCGTTACTTTGAGTCTCTACTTAACTGTCCCGAACCCACTGAAAAGTTCCAACCAAAACCCCACCTGAACCCACACACGGACTCACTCGCCCCTGACCTAGACGAAATTCAAAGACATATCCAACGACTTAAAAACAACAAAGCATCCGGAAGTGATGACATCACTGCCGAACTACTGAAACACATGGGAAGTAACTCAATAACAGAACTCACTAAAATCATTGAAGAAATTTGGATAACAGAGAAACTACCGGAAGATTGGACAAATGCCCTCATCGTCCCACTACACAAAAAGGGAGACCGAACAGACGTGAACAACTACAGAGGAATCTCCCTACTACAAGTCCCCTACAAAATTCTCTCGGCTGCCCTATTGAAAAGAACACAAGAACAAGTAGAACCACTCATAGGGGAATACCAAGCAGGTTTCAGGCCCAACAGGTCCTGTGCTGAACAAATCCTTAACCTGAAAACCCTCCTAAAATACAGAAACACCCGTAGAAAACCCACCATCTGTACTTTTGTCGACTTCCAGAAAGCCTACGACTCCATCGACCGACAATCCCTACTACAAACCTTGGAAGAATACGGACTAGACCAGAAGACCAGGGCACTTATCCGATTGACACTTACTGACACCACCTCTCAAGTAAAGTTCATGGGGAATCTTTCGGAAAAATTCCAGATAAAAACTGGTGTGAGACAAGGCGATGGCTTATCTCCCCTCCTTTTCAACATAGCCCTAGACAAAGTCATGAGAGAGTGGGAAAACAAACTAAAAGAACAAGGAAACTGGAACCCTTTGAAAATCTCCAGAAATCAAACAAAACTTACCTGCCTGGCCTTTGCAGATGACCTAGCCATCCTGGCCGAAACCCGTCAACAGGCAATTGCCCAAATCGAAACCCTCAAGGAGTGCGCTGAAAAAATTGGCCTACAGATTTCTTTTTCAAAAACAAAGGTAATAACCAACTTCTGTGACCTAGAAAATTTGAACACAAAATATGGCGATATCGAAAAAGTAACAGAGTTCAGATACCTAGGAGAAATCCTTGAACCATCAGGGAAAGAACTTAAAGCCTTGGACTCCCGGATCCAAAAGATGAAGAGGGCTTTTGGTCGTACTCAAAACATATATAACAAAAAATACCTATCAATTTCTACCAAAATTCACCACTACAATACCGTCATCAAACCTGAAGTCCTATATGCGAGTGAAACTCTTGATTTGACCAGAAAAGGGATACTTGAAAACATCCTTAAAGAAGAGCGGAAAATCATCAGGAAGATTCTCGGCCCAAGACTCACTGATGAAGGATACCGACTTCAGTCCCGAACTAGAGTGGAAGAATTCTCAAACTTAGCCGCGGATATCAGAAAAAGACGCCTAAAATTTTACGGGCATATCAAGCGTCTTCCTGAAAATAGACTAACAAAAATCTTACTAGAGAACACTGAAAATATTTTAACCAATAAGTGGACCTCGGAAATCAGGAAGGATTTGTCCAGAGCCCAGATTTCTAACAATGATATTTCGGACCGATCCACCTATAAATCCAAAATTTATAAATGGGAAGTAGAATCAGAGAGAGACCAAAAGAAGAAAACAGGAGCTAAATGGACAGAAGAACGCAGATCCATTATGAAAGAAAAATTGAAGGCTGCTTGGCAAAGGAGAAAAAGGACGACCCATAAGTGAACTTTGCGTGATCATTTACTGGTCTTTTTCGCATGTAATAATAATAATAATAATAATAAGATGTTGGAAAAATTACAATTTGTAATTGAACATACAAATAAAATAAATATTTAATAAACTATAATCTCAACATAAATACTACGGGATTAACAATATCAGCATCAACAAATACAGTGGTTTTTGCCCATTCATACACGTAGAGTTCCATTCAACTAGTATTGATCCATTCACCTACCCACACACGAACAGTGGCGATGGCTCGCCCACTTACTCATACATGTAGAATGGTTAATACCCACTTACCCACCCATACACGTACAATGGTTATTGCCCATTTACCCACACATACATGTACAATGTTTATTACCCACTTACCCTATATTAAACTTGGCGAGGCAAAATCTGTCAAATGAAATACATAGATAAATAAATAACTAAAATCATACTAATAACTCAATAACAACCAAATATTTCAACATATGAGTAATTTGCACAATGAATTAAGTAAATAACTACCCGACACCCCTTCAGTGCTATTTTGAATACAACTTTTGTTTCCTTCTTATCTATTGCTGTTTTACTTGTGGGTACTTTTAAAATGATTAGTATAAGATGCTAAATGCTAAATTATTCGTAAAACTATGATTTATTTACCAATATTGTAAATACAATAAATAATTGACATTTTTCTGACACATAATTGGTGTAATAATTGTGAAATGAAAATTAATTATTTTCAACAATGTTGACAGTAATAGTACGAAATAACAAATTTAAACTAATCATAGCAGCACACATAGATAAAAAGAAGAAGCACCATAGATCTGATTTTTGCAGTGCGGCAAATGATCGAGAAGTATTGGGAATATGACAAGAAGTTGTTCATGGTGTTCATAGATGTGGAAAAAGCATATGATACTGTTAACAGAAGTAGTATATGGGAGAGCTTGAGGAGGATAGGAATAGATGAAAGAATGATTGGATGGATGAAGGAGTTATATAGGACACATAGATGTAGGGTTAGAACTAGTATGGGGAATACTGAGTGGTTTGAAGTAAAAAAGGGGCTGAAGCAAGGGAGTGTTTTATCACCAGTTTTGTTCAATGTAATAATGGAGGTGATACTGAGGGAAATTAAGGAGGATGTAGGAGGAGGGGTGAATGCGATGTTGTTTGCGGACGACATTATGTTGTGGGGGGAAAGTATAGAAGAAGTGCAGGAGGTATTGAATAAGTGGAGTGTAAAGATGATGGAGAGAGGTCTGAAGGTGAGCATGGAGAAGAGTGAGGTGATGGTGGTGGGTAGAGATACGGACCTGGGAGGGGTCGTGGAGTTGAATGGGGAGAGCTTGAAGAAGGTGGAGGAGTTTAAGTATTTGGGAACAGTGTTATCGAGCAATGGGAAAATGGAGCAAGAAATAAGTAACAGATTGGAAATGGGTGGTAGGTTTTTTGGAAGCGTGAAACACCTGGTATGGGATGGAAGTGTACCACAAAGGGCCAAGGTAGCAATGTTTAAAACTTATTATAAACCCATGGTGACGTATGGAGCTGAGACGTGGAGATTATCGGAAAGGGAGTGGAGTAGGATACAAGCGGGGGAGATGAGATTTCTAAGAGCCATCAAAGGCAAAACACGAAGAGATAGGATCCAGAATGACGAGATAAGAAGAGGTTTAACTGAAGAGAGTTTGAGAATGGGGGTGGAGAGGTCACGGTTAAGATGGTACGGGCATGTGAAGAGGATGAGACAAGAAAGAATACCTAGAAGAATGGAGGAGATGGAAGTGGTGGGCAGAAGACCCAGAGGAAGACCTAGGGGAAGATGGTTGGATGGCGTGAAAGTCGATGTGGAGAAGAGGGGGGTTGTGTGGGGGGAGGTGATGAGAAGAGAGATGTGGAATAACAAACAGGAATGGAGAGGCTTGGTGAACGCCCGAACCCAGGAGTGAACTGGAGCGGGTTTCCGGATATGTATGTATGTATAGCAGCACACAGCACAGAAACATGCATTTGATTCATATACTTTATTCTCTAACTTGGATATAATATCAAATCAACCCGAGGGCCACATAAAACATTGTTTCCAACAACGACAGGAAAATCGGGAGCACAATATATATTCTTGGAATATCTGGTGATTTATATTCTCCAAACAAGCACCAGATATTAAACAAAATGTACTGGATTAAAAGATTTATGAAGAGTTTTAACTATGGTCAGTAACCTTGTATAATAATTAAGTTAACATTGTATTTAAAAATAAAATCTTTATTTTGTTTATTTTTTCCCAGCATAACTGTAAGAAATTTGTTTTGAACATTGAACCAACTCAATAAAATGGACTATTCTTCTTTACTGATAACATGCTATTTCAAGGCTTTCTATCATCTTAATCTTAATAACCTTTGTTTGTCAATAATGTGCTATGTCTGCCTCACTTGAATGTTAAATATAAAAAAATAACAAGTTATACATTGTCTGAATAACATCACGTATCAAGTTTGACTAACTTACATAGAAGACAGTATCTTGTTTCTGAAGTAAGTAAAGTGGTGTTTGTCTCTATTACTGTCTGTAACTTGTCTGTTTGCTAGGATGTATGTGTTCTCTGACCTGGTTACAAGAACGTAACGAACTAAGCAGTTCCAGTGCTTTTCAGTTAATATATTATCTAATCAGATGTGTTTATTTTAAATGAAAAATGACTGAATAAATGTACATTTGTTATCTTTTTCGTTAGTTCATTACCACTTGATAGCAATTCTATTTCTCTAAAAACTGTTTTCCAATCGTTTTTACCTCCACTGTTATATTCCTTATGCGCTAGGTATCCGATATCGCTGGCCTTATCTTAATCACTGTCTAAAATCTAACTCACGGAGAGCGCATTCGGCGGTAAGTCAATTATTGAATTTACCAGTTTGTGCTCAACCTTCGTAACCTACCGTAATTACGATAAAAAAGTAGTGGTAGTGAATAAACAGAAAAGGTCTTAAATTTGTTTTGTTACTATAACGTTGCTGTTTGGCAGATATGTGGCAGACATAACATATTATTGACAAACAAAGGTTATTAAGACAGCCTTGAACTTACTTGTTAACAGTAATGAAGAATATTGCATTTTATGCTAATTTATACTCATAACTATATAAAAAAAGAACAATCCATATAAAAAATTGATTTAAATTTATAGTGATAATTATATTACATTTTTCATATTTTAAAGTTTTAAGCATGACTGCTTTTTAAAAACATGTATTATTTAAATTTTCATATCGTCTAACATTAAATTAGCCAAAACATATTTACTCTAGAATATTTTTGTGCATCCACTGTTAATGTTAATTTTTTATATTTATTTTGTGTCTCTAAGGATTCTTGTTTTTTATTATTATAAATTGGATCTTTTATGTGTTATTTAGAAGATCAATGGTAGTCTGCAATAATGTCCGTTCTATTCATGCATGTATATTTGCACTATTATCTCTAACGAGGCTTTAAAATTGCTAAATCAATTATAAGGACATTCATATAAAGCCGAAAATGTGAAAAGGGGTTAAGGTTTTTTTGTAAACTTATGCTAAGTGATTTTTTAAAGACAACTTCATGATTTAGCAACGAATACTTTTTATTTAAACATAGATATTTTGTAAAATATGTTAGTGATCAAAGCCATTTAAAAAATCAATTTATTAAAAGGTTTACCAAAACAATAAGAAAAATCGTAACTAAACCTATTTTTACACTTTTGCTCTATGTTTTCTCTATGCCTAATTAGATGTTTTAAATGTGTTTACTGTTTAAAAATATCTAAGAAATGAAAGAAAGTGTATTCTAACTACAAATTGTAAAGCGACTTCGTGTCGGAGGGGTAAATTCACAGATGCTCTGGTACTGATAACTTCGGACTCGACAGAAAGTCGATGTGGCTTTTTGAAAAAGCTTCATTGAAGTGGGAAATGGCATTGACCCTCGTCTGTAAAAGTTCTCAATTACTTGTTTATTTTGTATAACACTAAAGTTATAAACATCGCAACTATTTGAATAAATATAAAGTTACAATTAGTAGGACGTATAGTGTAGTATATATGTTTTATTATTATTCATTTAAAATGCTTACACAGTTAATTTCGCTAAATTAAATCTTGAAAAATTAATGCATACAAAGGTTGAATGGACCAATTGGCATTTAACAAGAATGTTAACAACAACAAGAATTAAGGGAGCCTTTAACAGCAACTACCTTGTTAAGTGAAGGGTGGGAGGTTTATTAATTACCGACATAAACTGAATGGGAACATTTTATGGTGTGATGAGCCCATTCAAACGTGCTTTTCACTAAAATAAAGTCTTATGGTTAATTAAGAAATATATAAAAAATATTTTAAAAACTAAAGAAACAAAATTAAAAAAATTAATATATAAGAAATTGAAGGCTTACTTTACAATGAGTTAGCATAGTTTTTAAAATTATATTAAAAATATTTATAATATTTTTAATATATTAGCAGATAAAATGTGTTGAAAAAAGTGCTTTTAAATCATTTCATTAGATAATACATTTTCTTAAAGTATCATGTTACCTCTTGGTAAAAAAATGACTATAAAATATGATATAAATAGTTGTATTCCGTAAGCAACACCGCATTGGAATTTTAATTACGAGATAATATTTCCCAGATGTTTATTGAACTGTTATACCGGATTCATTAGTTGTTTCAAATACATGGTTTCATGTCCCGTGTAGTCCATCATACTATATAAATTTACAATTTTTCATCATTTTAAAAGTTATTACCCTGGCTATAGAAAATATCAAATGAAAATTTTATACGATAAAGGCATCATGCTCTTTCAATGAAGCTCTAAGTAATATAGATTTGGAAGTAAAAATATATTTGTTTTAATGGAAACAATATACAATTGGAAAAAAGAGCATATAATTCAATTTCTCCCCAGCTACGATCCACACATCCATCACTATTCCCACTCTGGTCGACCCATTCTTCTTTTAAAACGTGACTGACATAGGTTTCCTGATCAGCCATCACTCCCCTTCAATTATGATGTGCATATTTTTTTGAAACAGTTAAAAATCATGTTGGGTCAAATGATTTTAAGAAGTTGAATTTAAGGCATGCCATGTATTTCAAATTAACCTGCTTATTATATTTTTCGCTAAAATTGGTAATTAATACTTTATTATAACTTAATAGTAACTAACTTAAAGTAACTAACTTTAACTTAATAGTAACTAACTTGATAGTAACTAACTTGATGGTAACTAACTTGATAGTAACTAACTTTAACTTAATAGTAACTAACTTGATAGTAACTAACTTGATGGTAACTAACTTGATAGTAACTAACTTTAACTTAATAGTAACTAACTTGATAGTAACTAACTTGATGGTAACTAACTTAATAGTAACTAACTTTAACTTAATAGTAACTAACTTGATAGTAACTAACTTGATGGTAACTAACTTAATAGTAACTAACTTTAACTTGATAGTAACTAACTTGATGGTAACTAACTTAATAGTAACTAACTTAAAGTAACTAACTTTAACTTAATAGTAACTAACTTGATAGTAACTAACTTTAACTTAATAGTAACTAACTTGATAGTAACTAACTTGATGGTAACTAACTTGATAGTAACTAACTTTAACTTAATAGTAACTAACTTGATAGTAACTAACTTGATGGTAACTAACTTAATAGTAACTAACTTTAACTTAATAGTAACTAACTTGATAGTAACTAACTTGATGGTAACTAACTTAATAGTAACTAACTTGATAGTAACTAACTTAATGGTAACTAACTTTAACTTAATAGTAACTAACTTGATAGTAACTAACTTGATAGTAACTAACTTTAACTTAATAGTAACTAACTTGATAGTAACTAACTTGATGGTAACTAACTTAATGGTAACTAACTTTAACTTAATAGTAACTAACTTGATAGTAACTAACTTAATGGTAACTAACTTAATAGTAACTAACTTGATAGTAACTAACTTGATGGTAACTAACTTGATAGTAACTAACTTAATAGTAACTAACTTGATAGTAACTAACTTAATGGTAACTAACTTTAACTTAATAGTAACTAACTTGATAGTAACTAACTTGATAGTAACTAACTTTAACTTAATAGTAACTAACTTGATAGTAACTAACTTGATGGTAACTAACTTAATAGTAACTAACTTTAACTTAATAGTAACTAACTTGATAGTAACTAACTTGATGGTAACTAACTTAATAGTAACTAACTTGATAGTAACTAACTTGATGGTAACTAACTTGATAGTAACTAACTTTAACTTAATAGTAACTAACTTGATAGTAACTAACTTGATGGTAACTAACTTGATAGTAACTAACTTTAACTTAATAGTAACTAACTTGATAGTAACTAACTTGATGGTAACTAACTTGATAGTAACTAACTTTAACTTAATAGTAACTAACTTGATAGTAACTAACTTGATGGTAACTAACTTAATAGTAACTAACTTAATAGTAACTAACTTAAAAAATTTTTTAAAAGTAAATTGTAATTATGAGATGACAGGAATACAATTATAATTTGTTCATTACAAAAAGTAGTAAGGTTGCAATGTTATGTTACTTAGTGTGACATTTTAATTATTACATGAAGAAATAACTCCAAATAAAAACAGTATAACAAACTAAGAACAAATAGTTTTTGCCGTTTTATTATTTAATCCGTGTTCATAGCAATATAACTTAAAATTAGTTTTTGTCTAAGCAAATAACATGTTACGTTATGTGCATAAACAACTCCGAATGGACGATAGAAATGTAACTGGAATATTTCGGCGCTGATAGTGTTTTTTCTGAACTGAATGGTGCGTGTTAAACTAACTAACTAAATAACAAATTTGATCGTTGTTTGATTTTTGGAGTCAATTTTTTGGTTAATGACATATCAAACGTTCTTTGAATTCCCATTTGAAAAGTATTTCTGCTGTTTATTTTCTAATTATTTTAAACTTTTAGTTTCGAATTAAATATATTCATTTCCTTCAAAAAACTAACTCTAACCACAGGAGATATATTTAAAAAAACCTTAAAAGAATTTTACTTTAATAAATTTATAGAATGAAAGGTATAAAGTGCTCCTAACTTATCGTCCTGAAGAAAAATGTTCATAAAGTTATCAGTGACATAAAAGAACACTATACCCTACTGATTAGCGAAAATAAATCACCAAACATTCTTGTATTCAAAATAAACCACAATTCATTATCAATAAATTCTATCTTTAAACATGGCTATCTCACATATACATCACGTGGTTGAAGAAACTTAAGTATTTTACGTAATTTATAACAATTAACATGATAATGGTTACAAATTACATACTCGTTGTCTTCGGATCGTAGCATAAACTAAAATATATACATAAAATGAAGTCAATATAATATAATATAGCGTTTGTTTGTAGAGATTAAGGATATGCAGTTGTTTCAATAATATTATGGAAGGATATTAAAGTGATTCTAATGTGCAGACAGAACATAATCGAGTTTTTACTATCAATCAATAGTTAAAAAAATGATATTCCTAATTTTAACATTTTCAAAAATGTTACTAGTATCGCCTTTATTTAAGATTTTTACCTGTCATACTTATTAGACACAAGTAAATATTAAATCTAATTTATAATTAATTGATGTAAATACACTTAAAGTTATCATTTTAGAGTCGGCAATGGTGGTACAGCGCTGTAACCCAGCTACTTAGGGACAGTGTTTGGGAGATTGTAGGCAATAGGTTTCTTTCTCGGTCCTCTTAATACGGAAACGGCGCCCACTCAATGGTTACCATTGAGTTAGACACTACTGAAGAAGTCTGGGGTGTCCTTGTTGGGTGTTAGTCAAGTTTCAGATGTTGTGTGGGGAACAGAACTGTCACAGACTTGTCAGTTAGCTGACAATCAGACGTACACCACAAGGTTCGGATTCCAGGTAAAGCTGTAAGTCCCATACTTGATCTGGATATTAAGCTATTAAATATTCTTTTCCGAGCTATGTCGAACTCAGATAGTAAACAGGACTACACTCGTTTATCTACACTCATTACACTCACTCACCCCTCATATTCGGCCATAACTCTACGATCGGCGTCTTAGAAATGAATAATGAGTAATGAAAGTGGTTTTAAATTTAATCCCGTCCATTTAAAATTCTAGTATTTACCTATGGTTGATAAGAACTCTTTTTCTTGCAATGCTTAAGTTGTGAAATTCTTAAACTATAGAAAACTTTCCTGTCAACCTAGTATTAAAATATGATTGCGATAATGTAACAGGTTTTTAGGAAAAGTGTTAAACTGGTTCACAGTGAAAACTAGTACAAATTTATCTAATTTTTTGTTCCGACTTGAATTAAACTTATTAAAAGTTGTATTTAAACTAAAAAATGCATAAGATATAACAAAACTCTAAATCACGAAATTGATGATGGGATTGTATTTGCCACAGGCCTTTTAGTTTGTCAGTGAATAACCTTCAAAATTTGGTACGCATAATTTCTGCGCCGACATTAGATATCCTACTTACTAATTTACATCTACTCACTAAGTTTTTTGTAATGGCTTAAGCCTATGAAATAGGATAAAATAGTGATTCATATAATATAAACATTTATAAAAAACAGTTCACAGTTTTTCTACATTAAATCCTATGGGCACACCAATAATGACAAGTCTCTTTCCTTTATGTAATTTCAAAAAACTCACTTATGAGATATAAGTAAGTAAAACCATTACTTTAGATATAATATTTACTATAGCAATATTTAAGTCAATAAGGAAAAATAAAAATACATAATTAAGAATATATTTGATTCATTAGTTAGTATAAAATACTTCTCAGAAAACCAAATAAGTTTGAAGATAAATATCATATTTCTAAGGTTGCTGATGCTTTATGCTCTAGCAGTACTTTTCTCTATATATAAAAGTATAAGAAGTTATCTTAGAGTGCTTCATACATCTGTGTCCTCCAAACCGGAATTGCCGATGAATAAGCTCACGAGATATATGAAAGTTGCTCCCCTTTCTTGGCTTCTAACTTTATGGCAATCCATAAATACATAAGTTAATCTTAATGTGATGCAAGGCATACGTTAATATAATAGTTGCATATAAATAGATTAACATTGTGTACAATGATAAAATCACTTAATTTTAAATACAGTATACTCTCATTAATGAATTAACAAACAAAATTTAAAAAATTTATATCACTAATTCTTTTTGCTTTTTACACACACAATTCTGACTCTGGGTTTAATTATTTTGATCACATAATAGAAATAGTTATACTAATATACGTTTTAAAAATATTATTCAATTAATTAAACAATAAACCAACCTGAGACACAATTATTTAATTTTTAAAATTATTTTAACATACCGAAATAAAACAAAATGTTTCGGGAAATATATTTGAATATAATAATTTGTAATGTATAATTTGTATAAGTTGCTGAATTAAATAGAATTCAGCTTCTTAATAATATCAAAGTTGTAGGTAAACATTCATGAAATCAGAACCATATATCTAAAAAAAAGGTCACTTGTACTGATATATTTTAAAATGTTTTACATTTTATTATGTAAAATGCTATAAAATTGAACATGACAGAAACAAACTATAACACGTAACCCAAAATATACCATAAAAATAAAATGTTAACTTTTTTCCCATAGAAATCAATATTTACTAATACTGTTTTTATATTGCTAAGTAACAAGTATATTCTATTTGTTGATCTAGTCAAACAAGTTACTATGAAAATATCAGGTTTCTCATTACTATATAATAATAAATATAAATTATCGGCCATTAAACGTGGAACCTTATTATCTTTTAGTGAGTGTGGTATGACCAGGATTAAAAGTCAAGATTTCCATAATCATATAGCACAAATTGTGTACTCAAAATCAGAGTTTTAAATGAATAAAATCGCACTCAATACGTAAAGGAAGGCTTCAGCTAAATAAAACGTATAAAAGAGAATAGCTTAGCTACTTACTGGTTACTTCAATCTCTCATAAGCCAATTTATTGTCACAGAATATAAATAACATAAATCCAACTTGATTGATGTCCAACTTAATAGGACCATGAGAGCTATTAGTGGTACTCTCATGTCCACTCCATTACCTTGACTCCCGGTGCTGTGCAATATAGCTCTTCCAAAAACAAGACGTCTGGAGACACTACGTAAAGAATTCAATCTCTTGAATGCCTTGCACCTCCCCATTACAAAGGATCTCCCACGTCAGAACGGTCACTTAAAATCTCGAAACCCACCTTTACGTACTGCTTTCCAGATGAGCAGATCAAATTTCTCGCCCAATACTAGCTGGGCCATGGCGTGGAACAGTTTTGATGGACGAAATAAGTTCCTTATTAACGATCCATCAATACCTGTTGGTGGGATGAATCACCCTCGTAGGGAGTGGACATTATGGAATCGGTTCCGAACTGGAGTGGGTAGATGTAACTACTAGAAATACACATGAGGATTGACAGTAGATCAGTTATGTGATTGTGGAGAGTCTATCCAAACAATAGATCACATAGTTTCAGAGTGCCCCTTGGCTTGTTTTACGGAGGGATTAGCTAGCATAAATAGAATCAGTGAGGCAGCTCTTAAGTAGCTTGACTGTAGATGGACTGGATTTAGCTTTGTGATAGGAGATCACTTGTTATTTATTTATTTTTAATATTTATTATAGTGTAATGACGTTTTGACTGTTTGTCCAACTATAACATTCAGGTTATACATCATTAAAAAAAATAATGGCAGCTGACAAAAAAATCATACGATTTATATACAATCTCTCGTAAGCAAAATAATTTTCACTGATTATACATACCTTTAAAGTCAATTTAAAAATACTAAATGAACATAAACAACTCTAGATATTTTGTAATCTGCTTTTAAAAGTCCTTTAGTACAGGCAAACTCCTAAGGTTAATGTAATTTCAGGTCAAACCCGAAGAATGAGAAGTCATGAATGCGTGGGTGTTACCCAATATAGCTAAAAGTCTAATTTTAGAATTACTAGTTTTCTACTAACCAAATGAAAAAGAAAAAACAAATATGTCATTACATTCAATTTTATTTTATTTATATTCTTCATAAAACTGTTACTGGGAAACCATTTATAAAAAAAAAAATTAAACAAATCTGTTACGGAATTGAAAAGCAGCTGTTACTGAAATTACATTACTTTACCTTGGGGGGTAAAAGTAAACAAACCGCCAATATATGATAATCTCCTGTGTCTTGAAGTAAGTATTTGACTGTAAGAATTTCTAATTACTAGCAGCTTGGCTGTAGTCACATGCAATTTATTTAATTTTTTTGTTGAAATTTTTCAATGATTACACATTAATGGCAAATATTAGTGGTTTTAAATGTTGCACTTATTCTCAGATCATTCTCAGCGACAAGACCCTGATAAACATTTCTACAAATATGAATTATACCATGACTGTAAATGACCAGTGTGGTCTTGTTACTAACTAAGGTGACTGTTCTTAGAAAGAGCCAATTATTAACAGCCAGGCCAACAAAAAAACGTAGATTTTTACGTAGAACCTAATCCACTAAGTATTGTTCTATTAATTAAAAAGCCTGACACTCAGTTGTCTTCATTACACAACATCCGGACCCTAACTACCATACAACGGGACACTTCTCTGGTTGCATCCATGTCGATGTTAGCCAATGTTATAAAGACACGATGTCAGTATAAGAGGACCAATCTTACAATCTGCTACCTTCAATCTCCACATCACTTTGTCTCCAAGTGGCTCGGTTACAGAACTGTATCAATAATAATTATATCTGTAAATTTTTGATGATACCTTTTAGACTGTATCCACATTCATCGAAATACAAGTGTCTTACTTACTAGAGAGAAATATAACAATTGTATTACATGTTTGAGATATGATTGACGTATATTTATTTACTATAATGCTACTGTGATTTCTATTTTCAAAACAAAATTCAATATGCATTACACGAAGGCTAGGTTGCACCTTGATATGTAAATTACCAATGCAATTTTCTTAAATTGTTTCCTTCCTTTATTAGATTTTTTCCTAACCCCGAATTATTTCATTGTTTCAGTGGAAATTTGTTATATTCGTTTATCAATTTATGTATGCAATGCATTTTTAGAGATTTATCGAAAGCCATCGTAATTTTAACTCATAGTAAAAATGCATTTATATTTAAATTCATATATTTAATTGTAATCCTAATATATTCTAAAACGGTGATTAGGTTGTAGCTTTATACTGAATACTAAATATGATATTAATTATTTATACAACAGAGAATGGGGGGTGGGGGAGCTGTGTTTAGTACTAGAGCATTGTAACTCTTGATAGTGGAAGAGCCGTTCGTTCCTTTTCATTTTATGAATGGATTGAGCAAACTGTCACGCCGTGTGTGTCAACTGGCGTTTAGAATAAATTATAACATTTATTTTCAAGGAAATTAACTATTCGTTATTATAAGATAGTATTTAGTATTTTCTAATAATCAGTTGTTTTCTATAAAAATAATTTTACTTTGTGTAAAAGTTGGTGAATGACACTGAACATAGTTGAAAATTACGTCTAAGGTTGGTATAGCGCCTGCCTTAGTTATGATACTATTACTGCAGTA